>WHVE01000508.1:0-98144 GCA_015178995.1 Trichophaea hybrida
GCAGTGTCCATGCCGACCGCATCAGTATCCAGGCCCTTACCAGGATGGGTCAAGAAGATACAAGAATACTATCAACTGTAGTGGCAGCAGTTCCAACAGATAACCGAGGGAGAAGACACCAAAATGATCGTCAGTGTCTAAGCACGAGTGTCTTGAGTCGATCAGGAGGTGCAGAACCAAATCAACTGCTGGAACAGCGTGAACAATGTGATAGAAGTCGAATTCGACAACGTCTGGAGAGACTGTGAAATCTTCACCCAGCAGGTCTAAACAAACAGTATCCTGGGGGCTCAAATAGTGGAGGGACACAACCAACAGATATGAATACTTGATTTCGTACTCAAAGAAGCAAGCATGGGAATCGACACTATCCAAAAGCAGTCACAACAGATCATGGCTGGAGCAACAGAAGAGTTTGGAACACTCAAAATCAGAATGGATTGTTGCGAAAATAAGCAGACTGAACTAAAAGTTAAGTAAGCAGCGTTATCAGTATTCTATACCTCTCTACAAAAAAGAATAACGGATTTATAACACTTCACGAGAAAGGATCTGCCAAACTACGAAGACCTCCGATTAATCACACAACGGATCATTTAAATCGCAGATCAACCCACAGGCTTAACCCACGCAGTGGAAGAAGCAAAATTGTCGATCACTATCCCAGAAAGACGAGTGAGAAAAGAGAGAGTACAACTCTGGCAACAAAGAACGGAAGAAATGAATAGGAGTGTTTGTCTATTAACAGACTCTCATGTGTCACCAAGACCAGGCCTCAGGGGTGGATGAGGTACCGATACAGGAATTCCAGACCCGGAACCAGGACCAAGCGGAATCAACAGTCCATCACCACTGAGTGGAACAGCAGGAGATCCGCCACCACCTCCATCTCCATCAGCACCACCAAGCTGTCCAAGGTCAGCAGCAGGGCCTTCGAGGTCAAGAACCCAAGCACCACAAACCAACAGATCAAGGGATTCTAGGATCAAGCTTCCGGATCCATCTACATTTGTTGGAAAAACCTCAGAAGATTTCGACACTTGGTGGATGTGTATGGAAACATACATCGTAGATCAACCACACCTTTTCACCAGACAAGACATTAAACTACAGTACTGCAGAGGACACCTTGATGGACACACACTAGTATGGCATATGCAGTAGGAGATAGAAGCTGTGTCTGGAAAACATTCATTAAGTGGGACAGAATACCGCGCAGTGATACATTACAGATTCCATGACCAATATCAGCAGGAAACAGCATAAAAGGCAATTATGGAAGTAAGGTACAACGGAAGTATTCAGGATATGATCACAGAATATGATACTCTGAATGTCAAAACAAGAATAACCGGTGTAGTCTACCATACCATGCTAATGAGAGGATTGCTACCACAAATATTCAAACAGTTCAAAATGGTTAACCCAGCAGACAAGATGGATGACAAACTAAGGAATATCAGGCTCACTGCCGGAAAAAGTGTGCAAGTATGGCAAGCAACTGAAAGGAACTTTGGGATTATGGGTAAACCATCTAAGTCGACGGGATGAATCTCAGAAGAAGGATCAGTTCAAAAAACAACAATGTATAAAAACCTACCCGTTTCAACAACAGGATACGAGAGAGGCCAAACAGACAACTGGGCAGTCAAATACACCGAACTTTCAAGAGTGCAGAAGGAAAAACATACACCCAGATGATTCAAGGAACCCCTATGGCCGAAGTTTAAAGAAGCAGGGAAGCAAAAGATTGTCTGAAATGTGCATGGCCATCAGACCGGAAGGGAGCACATGGAACAATCATGTGCTTCCAATCAGTAAGAGTCACCAGCGGAACGGCAGACGTCGAAAAGCCAAGGGCTGATCAAACACTTCAAGTAGGAGGATTTAATCAATTGGAAGACAACCCAATCGATGAATACGAAATAAAAAGTGATCAAGATGAAGAACAGCAGGTACAAAAATCAGACGGCGAGATACAAACGGATAGTAGCAGTGAAGATATTGCCGAAGATTGGTGAAATCAACAAGAGGAGTCATCGGACTAAAAAAGCATGGTGAAGTACAGTCCAAGGAGTGCCAGAAAATACAGGGAGGATTTTGGCGATTAGGCGGGAGAAAGCCAGTGTATAGTTACCGGTCGCAACCTTGAGGATTCCAGAAGGGATAAAATCGCTGGACGGTAGTTGTGCAATAATTAGCATAACCCCCTACTAACAAACCAAAACCAACAGAACCTGTTACGGCCCGGTCATTGTCGAATGGATGGTTACAATACACATATAACACCCAATGGAGGACGAATCGTCAAACAAGCAACAAAACGCATTGAATGACATTGTCTTTTATGAAGTCAAAAAATAATCAAAATCCTACAAACACGAAACGGAAAAAGACCAATCTACGAGTTATTCATAGACTATGATACTGTGTTAGGAAATAGCAAACAATTTCCAGTACAAGCTAGGTTGGACCTAGGGTCAATATTGTTTACAATATCACCACAATGTATAAAAGCATTAAAAATTCCAGTGGTACTAACAAAAATGGCTATTAAAGTAACCGATTTCGGAGGAAATAAGGTAAGTTTACCTGGTATGTATACCATTCCATTGGGATTAGCGTTTGGAAATTATCGATCACTTGAAACATTTGAAGTAATACAAATGCCAGCAGAATACGACGTATTGATTCCAGCTTGGTATTTGGATAAACACAAAGCACAGGGAACAACATATGGACACCATCACTTTACGGAGTATGGAAGCAGGTGCGACAGTCATGGTAAGAAAAACACAGAATGGAATATTATATCCAACAATCGAATAGTTTTTTGAAACAATGCAATCAACATCGGATCATTTGTATTCAGTAATACAATTCAACTAGTGGAGAAGTTACCTGGCAAGTATCATAAATGGTTGTTACTATGTGATCCGCAAGAATCCGAAAAACTACCGAAAGATGGCCCTCACAATCACAAAATCAACCACAAAACACCACATGATCAAGTTAATGTTGGCCCAATATATCAACTATCAAGAGAAGAAGAAAGGTTACTCCGAAAATATATTGGTAAATAATAAGAGAACGATACATTCGACCATAACAGGGACAAGCAGGAAGCCCAATCCTATTTGTACGAAAACCAAACCGACATGACTACGTCTCGGTGTGGATTACCGACGACTAAATAATCATACTATTAAAGACAAAACAGCTTTACCTCTGATAGATGAATTACAAAATCGAAGGAAAGTAGCAACCTGGATTAGAAAGTTGGATATGAAATCCAGGTATGATTTAATGAATATGGCAAAAGTACATAAATGGAAAATGGCCTTCAGAACCAAGTTTGGATCATACGAGTCCATGGTAATACCTTTTGGGTTGACCAACACACAGGCAACTTTTCAAAGATGGATGAACAGGATACTGCAGCCATGCCTAGAACATCACAACAACGTCACTGTATGGTATATCGCCAATATCATGATCGCAACAAAAGGAACCAAGAAAGAACATTACAAATAGGTAGGAAAAATACTGCAGGTCCTTGAATAAAATGAGTCAGTGGTGGAAATCGATAAATGCCAATTTGATAAACAGGAAGTCAAATATTTGGGATTCCTAGTCAGTGGAAAAGGACTAAAAACGGTTCCAAGCAGAAGTACAGCAGTAACAAAAGGGCCAGTATCAAAAACACAAAAATAAGTTCAAATTATCTTAGGATTGTTGAATATCTATCGAAGAATCATAAGAGGATGCACCAGAATTGTGGCCCCAATGACTGATATATTAAAAGCAGATGGAGTGAATTTCAAGTTTGGAGAAGCACAAAAAGCAGCCTATTATAAAATATATACAGTGTTCGCTGCAGAAAACACCCCAATATTCTGACATTATGAACAAAATAAACTGGCAATGGTCAAAACTGATGCCTCAAATTTTGCCATGGGAGGAGTCTTATCCCAGATGTTTGAAGACGGCAAGATATATCCTCTTGCCTTTATCTCCAAGACATTCTGACCAGCAGAAATCAACTATCAAATATATATGCAAAGAAATGCTCACCATAGTATACACCTTTAAAATATGGCGATGCTACCTCCATGGCGCCACACATACAACTGTTGTCTCCTCAGATCACATGAATCTACAATACTTCAAAGAAACCAACCAGCTTAATCGAAGACAAGACAGATGGGCAGAAGTACTACAGGAATGTAATTTTCAAATCATATATAGGAAATGGTCAGCAAATGGAAAAGCAGACGCTTTATCAAAATGTCCGGAGTTGATCTCTGGAGCGGGAAGAACAGAAAGTACAGAAAGAAGAGCCCTATTCTGACCAGAAGTTTGGATGAATAACGGAGCCATGGACATGGACGATGAAGCGATAGAGGAAATATACTATGCAGGTTTTTCAGTAATTAAACTAATGTCAGGAATGGGGGAGCGATGGATTGTGACACTAGCAGAAGATGACAAATATAAAGAGATAACAAAAAAGGTTAAGGATAAGGAGAAAAACAAGGACGAAAGATTGGATTTAGATTCAGTTAGATTGTTGGTAAGGAATGGATGGTTATATGTGCCAAAAGGATGCAGAAAAGATATACTCAAGCAGGAACACAACTCAAAGGTAGCAGGTCACCTCGGACGAGAACGTACTGCAGAACTCATGACTAGGAATTTCAACTGGCCAAAACTCAAAGACAAAGTGAGAACCTACTGCAATGAATGCTACTCACATCAAAGAACGAAAAGTTCTCGTCATGCAAAACATTGATTGTTATATCCACTGGAATTACTATCATCACCATGGACCTACATCTCAGTCGACTTTATAACAGATCTACCTGAATCAGATGGATGTAAAAACATCATGGTGGTAGTTGATTGGTTCACTGAAATAGCTCACTTGATAGCAACCGCCAAAAGGGAATAATCACCAGTAGCAAGACTCTGTCTCGACAACATATGGAAATACCATGGACTACCAACAGACATAGTATCGGATGGAGATGGAGTATTCACCATGCGCTTCATTTCAGATCTCTATCAGTTTCTAGAAATCAAACGATCAATGTCAACAGCATTCCACCCTCAAACAGATGGACAAAAATAACGACTAAATCAGACAATTGAACACTACCTACAAACATATTGCAACTATGAACAATACTTCTTGAAAGAAATGTTATCAATGGCCGAATACGCATAAAATAACTCAAAACATGTGGCAACAAAAATAACCCCCTTCTATGCAAATTACTGTTATGAACCATGCACCAGTTGGCGGAGGGAAGTGCAATTCAGGAACCCAAGCTTGGGGTTATATATTCATTACATGGTAGAGGGTTACCAAAAACTAGAAAAACATCTCGAAGACAGTTGCAGACAGATGACGAAATACTACGATCGAAAAAGGAAACCAGCAGCTGAGTTCGAAGTCAACCATTGTGTAATGCTAGATGGAAGAAACATTCAAATCAAATGACAATGCCGAAAACATGACAACAAATTATATGGACCTTTCAAAATCGTCAAAGTTGCAAAAAACAAATGTTGTTGTTGGTTAGAGTTTCCTACAATGTGGAAAATACACCGTACATTCAATGTCGCGTTACTGGAACAATACCAAGGAGAGGAAAAAGAAAAAGACATCCCTAGGATGGAGGCGGTCAGTGAAGGATGGATACCTGATGCTTTAATAGCCAGCGGACCAACGGACCACAATCATAAGAAACACGTCAAAATAGTTGAGTGGGAAGGGTTCACACATGATGAATATACTTGGGCGTCCAACGAGCACCTTCAAGGAATAGCACCTGAATTGTTCAACAACCATTGCAAAAAACGTCCTAAGATCGAGCAGGATGAGAGATAGAAGAAATCAGAACACAAAGAACGAAGAAAGAAATGATGATCGGGTTTTGTTTTTTTATGTTAAACCTATACTACATTGTTTTAGTGGAGGTCACTTTTTGTTTTTTAGAAATTTTTGTTGTACACCAGGAATTAGCTATACCTATAGTTTACGCTGTCTGAGTGGTATCTGTTGCAATGAACACTTCTTACATTTGAGCACTGTGTTGAGGTCAACAGAACTAGAGAGAGATGTAATGTTAACGGTTGTCCCTTATCATGTTTATGAGGCACATCACGTTTAGTCTCCCAGGCTTGCTGTATAGTAACCGCTACTTCCAGTGATCATCACACCCCTGAGGATATCTACTGATGAGTGAGCAGAACGCCCAACAGAGCCAGGTGAGATTCCCATAATATTTCAAGCTCCAATATGGCGTCTTAGCAAAATGGGCTAGGCCAATCCACACAGAGACAATACACACACTCGTTCGGACAGTAACCCATGGGATAAGTCCCTGATGCTGGCCAAGGCATGGGACATACCAAACCATACTGCCGAATGAAAGTAACTGCCTTGCAGGGACCTCGGGGTCAGCTGTGCATTAACAATCAGACCAGTGTTACTTCATATCTAGCTAATACTGGGATAATAACTATACTCGGGCCAATCCGTAGCCCCAAGATGGTTGCATGCACGATAATATCATAGTATGCAGGAAATTGCTATCTTCCAAGTGAAATATTCAATGGAGCAGTGCTAACTGCACCCTTGAAGTTATAACTACCTAAAAGATAAGTGTTCGGATCTAGACTGTCGAACCCCAGCTCAGTTGTGTTTGCTATGCAAAATCTTAGAGAGCACACCCCCTCCAGAGCACAATGATAAGACGCAATGACACTAGGTACATGGCAAATTGTGGGTTGGCAGCTCATTAAATCTTTGATCACTACTCCACTAATAAAGAAGAATAATAACTAATACGAAGTAATAGTCCGATTTGTGCATCAGCAATGTCATCATGAATGCAGGATAATCTTTGTGATGCCTGGTAGGGGCTTACGCAACCACACATTGTCAAATGGAACTCTCCACCTATAACTACCAAGATCAGCACAGTCGCAATGATAGGTTGTTGGGTAAACACCCACTTTGGTGGACTGAGTATTATTGAGATAATACCTTACACACACATCACAGTATTTGAGAAGTATCGTCATGCCTTACTGATATACCTCTGACGCGGGAATACTCACCTATAAATGACCCTATAATCATCCAGGGTAAAAAACAATCAAGCTCTAGCAGCAATCCACACTCAGAACACAAACAGCAGAAAACCACCTGAAATATTATTAAGTTATTATGTTATGAATATTTTATTATATGTTTCAATACTCTGCCGACAATATCCACATGCTTAACCCCTACTACCTCCAACACCATTGCCAAACCGAAGACACTACGAATTCCTATTGGCTTTTCTCATATATCTTGAGTTGGTTCAAGACTATATCCATTTTCTACATACCAGAGAACACCCATCACAGGTGCAATATGCCGAGTCTTCCAAAGACAATCTACAAGACATCTATGATTTTGAGGTAGGGCTGTACTTTACCGAATGCCCATGTACCTACACACTCGACAACGATTGAAACGTGTTATATTTGAAATTCATATCCTGATCTTCGTCATTGTGATCATACTACAAATCTACCGAAAAAAAGTTCAGTGCTACCGATATACCTACACATTCGGCTGAGTACCCCCCTAACAAACACCCTATACGTACAATTTAAGATTGACGTGAACACAATTGTACAAGCCATCAAGTGAGATATCAATTTGCCCAATCTCACCTCTAATAGGGGCAGTTCCAACCGGTGGAACAGTCAACATTCACAGCGTGTTGATGCATTGTCATTATGCTGGCCAGAAGATCAGCATTGTGAATGGTATGGGACTATGATGCTTAATATACAATTGCACGATTCCCAATGGTATTGTTTCGAAGAACAATTTCCTTCTCTTTATCTGCCCGAATATCCTGCTGGTGTTAACATTATATTATCTAATGGGCAAGCTTTGGATATGTTGAGGAAACTTAACAATATGATGTGTTTTTCTACCATTGGTACTGAAGCCAACAGATGATGTGTTAAATTACCTGCACTATCTTCCGTTGTTCAATGCGGTTGCACTTATCACCATATGTTGGACATTTCTTGTGCTCAACATGCTGCCTGTTGGTTTCCTTACCCACCTGACAAGCGGCATCAAGGAGCTGTGGAGCAGCGTATCGATGATAATGTGGTTTGGCGTTTCGAATTGAATTTATGTGAATCAAATCCTGATGTTGAGAAGTTTCATATGCTACGAGATCAACCACTGGAAGTCCCTCATGGTTTGGAACATAAGAATCATCCTACCACTTCTAACGAGATTGGCACTATAATACTAATATATAATATTGTCCATAATTCCCCTCAGAGTATATTGTTTGCAGTAACAGCCCCGTTTCCAACAAATGTAGGGTGTACAGTAGTCACGTATGCGGCTCAATTCTGTGTATACATAGATCGTGTCACTTAGAGAATAGACACTACGCTTCTAGCACACCACAACTTGGTAGCAACACTTCAATACCCCCGCTTGCCAGCGATCGGTAAGTGGGTGGCTCGAGCAGAGTGCATCCTCTTTTGCTTGCTTCATGAGCTATTGAGTACAGTTGATCGATGGGACGTACGGACGGCTGCCGACGCGTCAACGGGACAAAGCAATCAGGCCAGCAACACACTCTTTTTACTTCGATTCCGGTGCTTTTGCAGTGGCAACTCAGAGCAATTGAGCATATCGATGAGACCTACAGTGACACGAGACGAGAAACGGAAACCGAATGACACGTTAACGAGACGGCGATTCGGAATGCATTCGGCACGAGTTTGAGACTTGCAATTTTTCAATTTCGATGCAATACCGACCGATTGATATGGTACCGACCAATGCGCGATGGCAGTACAAGAAGCAGAACTTGGTCCAGGCCGGGTCACGAGCCGAGCGAAGGGGGTGCGGTCCTGCGGAAGCACCGGTTGAGCATGGCTCTGGAGGATCATATGCAGCTGCTGAGCAGGCTATGGGCGAAGATTGGGAGGTTCATAGATATGGGAAGGATCTTGGAGATTGGAAGATGTTTTGGGCAGAATTGGTGTTTTTCGCAGGCGGAAGCTTTTCTTTTGGACGGAGCAGGATGTACTGAGTACGATTGGTGCACATTGGCCAGGTAACCCTTTTGTATATATACGTCGGCTAGCCCCTGAGAATAGACTTCACGCACTTTGCACCCTACAATGAAGGTGAATTTGTTAACATTCTCTCCAGCCATTACAAATCTCTTCAATATCCTATGATTTTCTTTCATGCTTTGTCAGGTTGTAGTTACAACAGGCATCCTAAATTGACACAGATCATGTAGTGTTAGCAACAGTCCCAGTTTTGGACCCGGCCGGTTTTATAGGTCTGCGTGGCAACGGCCTTACCCGATCAAAAATTGACGAATTTTTAAGTGAATCATCACATTAAGTCCACGAATATTGATCAGAGAATTTAGAGCTTGGTATGTCAAATATGCAGCTTTGCACGGCACATCTTTTGGTGGTGTCCGATTTTCGATATCTTTAAAACACAGTAAGCGGCTTTGGAAATATTGTCATTTTTGGCCCAAAAACGGGGTTTTTGGGCTACCGCTTGCTGAGTTTTAAAGATATCGAAATTCGGACACCACCAAAAGATGTGCCGTGCAAAGCTGCATATTTGACATACCAAGTTCTAAATTCTCTGATCAATATTGGTGGACTTAATTGAGGGAACCGTTTGGCAAAAACCCGGACAGAACCGGCCGGTCCCGGGTTTTCTTGGAACCGCTATAGTAGAAACGGTCCGAAAACGGGACCGTTGCTAACACTACACAGATGAAATACTAACGAATGCGCCAACTGCAGAATGACAAACGTTTCCGCTCTTTGGGTAGACTTACCAATGAATACTTGGTTGACATATTTTCCTTCATGGAGGACCGACGTTTGGATTACTGGCGTCATGAATTGATCAATAGAGCCAAAGGTGACTGAGATATCGACTATCATTTGGGATTACATTGTATTGGGTCCCGAAGTTGGGCTTCTGAACAAATGGTGGATGTGTTAAATTAATGTCAAGAATTTGGAAAACATTCATTGTTCTTTACAGTTATCACAAATTCCAACAGGCCAGAAATTAAGGAATCTGTGTCTCCTGGTCAAACTGCCTCTGATCAACCTGGGGTCATCATGCATGCTTTCAAATCTGGTGTTTTGTTGATAATGAAATCTATTTTGTCAGTTATTTCCTTTCTTAGTCATGCTTGCTATATCTAACTACTGTCTCAGTGTGAATTTGGGTCAATTGGTTTATCAGGTCAAAGTTATTGAATTCCAGAAGAGAGGATTGCTGCATGCACATATAGTCTTGAAAGTAACAACCCTTAGTATTATGTTATCTTATGCTAAATGTGTTTTTTTGTTTGCCTACTATATCTATAATTCTATGTTTTTGTATGACAATATTACAGATACTTCCCGAATTACCCTTTGAAATGATTCACTCTGTTCTCATGGTCTAATTGCCTGACAACATGGAACATCCATGCCTGTGGGAAAAGATTTTGAGATTCAACATACATCGAGAGGACCACGTTTCATCTCTGGATAACGGTTTTTACAAAGATGGTAAATACATATATTATTATCAGAAACCTCTGCAGGAGACAACTACATTAGATATGGATGGCAGAGGGCTATATAGGCATCATAACGAAGAGGATAAGATGGTCGTTGCTTACAAGCCTTTTTTTAACAAACTAATGAATTTTCATGTTAACGTCAAAATCACTTCCACTGTCAATATCTTCATGTATTTATTCAAGTTCATCTTTACAGGTCGTGACAATAATGCATACTCTTTTTGTACCCTAAATGTCATGTTGACGAAAATAACAACTTCATCAATGCTCCATACGTCAGGTCCAGTAAGGCTACGTGGAGTACATTTGGTTTCGAGATAACAAGAAAGCATCCCAGTGTTAGTTGTCTTCCAGTACACTTGCAAGGTGAAAACTTTCACCAGATGCTCCATCATGACGGTAACGCTTCAACTGCGATGAAGCTGTTGTGATTAGTGTCGGCAACGAAGCGGTTCGATCTGAGTTGGATCGAATCAGAGCTTGGTTCATGGACAGTTCAATTCGAACAAACCCTAGAATCCAACAGTTCGATTCGGTTGGCCACAAATCAAACCATGCTGCTTGGCGGTTTGTCTTTGGTTCGTGCGCGATCCGTGGTGCAGTTCATGAAGCTGAGAAATGCGATGCAATGCTGCAACGCGATCAGTCGTGTCATACAAGCTCATACCAGCTTTCGTGTGCTCATAAAACGGTCTATGTTGCAATAAGTATACTACAAAGTCGCGACGTGATCGGTTCTATGATACAAGCTTTCTCATGCTCATACAAGGGTCTATATCCTTTTAAAGTCGCCATCAACCTGCAGTAGTCAATTGATTATTTACTGTCAAGCACTTGATTCACAAATTTATTGATAACTGACTATATACAAAGAAATAAGGTAGATTTTGGATGCACTTGGAACAGCACTTGGACGCGGTCGAGCCGCGGGTACTCGGCTGGCTGGAGGTGATTGAGCTGCGCTAGCTCTTGGCTGGCTCTCGGCTAGCTGGAGATGAACGAGCTGGGCTGGCTCTCGGATAGCTCTCGGCTAGGTGGAGGTGATCGAGCTGGGCTGGCTCTCGGCTGGCTCTCGGCTAGCTGGAGGTGATCGAGTTGGGCTGGCTCTCGGCTGGCTCTCGGCTAGGTGGACATGATCGAGCTGGGCTGGCTCTCGGCTAGCTGGAGATAATTGAGCTGGGCTGGCTCTTGGCTGGCTCCCGGCTAGCTGGAGATGATTGAGCTGGGCTGACTCTCGGCTGGCTGGAGGTGATGGAGCTGGGCTGGCTCACGGCTGGCTACAGATGATCGAGATGGGCTGGCTCTCGGTTAGCTGGAGATGA
Source organism: Trichophaea hybrida (assembly GCA_015178995.1). NCBI lineage: Eukaryota > Fungi > Ascomycota > Pezizomycetes > Pezizales > Pyronemataceae > Trichophaea > Trichophaea hybrida. Next base: position 11,975 of record WHVE01000508.1, read on the forward strand.
TCGAGCTCGGCTGGCTCTCGGCAGGCTCTCGGCTAGATGGAGGTGATCGAGCTGGGCTGGCTCTCGGCTGGCTCTCAGCTAGCTGGAGATGATCGAGCTGGGCTGCCTCTCAGCTAGCTGGAGGTGATCGAGCTGGGCTGGCTCACGGCTGGCTGCAGATGATCGAGATGGGCTGGCTCTCGGTTAGCTGGAGATGATCGAGCTGGGCTGGCTCTCGGCTGGCTCTCAGCTAGCTGGAGGTGATCGAGCTGGGCTGGCTCCCGGCTAGCTGGAGATGATTGAGCTGGGCTGGCTCTTGGCTGGCTCCCGGCTAGCTGGAGATGATTGAGCTGGGCTGACTCTCGGCTGGCTCTCAGCTAGCTGGAGATGATCGAGCTGGGCTGCCTCTCAGCTAGCTGGAGGTGATCGAGCTGGGCTGGCTCACGGCTGGCTGCAGATGATTGAGATGGGCTGGCTCTCGGTTAGCTGGAGATGATCGAGCTGGGCTGGCTCTCGGCTGGCTCTCAGCTAGCTGGAGGTGATCGAGCTGGGCTGGCTCTCGGCTGGCTCTCGGCTAGCTGGAGATGATCGAGCTGGGCTGGCTCTCGGCTGGCTCTCAGCTAGCTGGAGGTGATCGAGCTGGGCTGGCTCTCGGCTGGCTCTCGGCTAGCTGGAGATGATCGAGCTGGGCTGGCTCTCGGCTGGCTCTCAGCTAGCTGGAGGTGATCGAGCTGGGCTGGCTCTCGGCTGGCTCTCGGCTAGCTGGAGATGATCGAGCTGGGCTGGCTCTCGGCTAGCTGGAGGTGATCGAGCTGGGCTGGCTCTTGGCTGGCTCTCAGCCAGCTGGAGATGATCGAGCTGGGCTGGCTCTTGGCAGGCTCCCGGCTAGATGGAGATGATCGAGCTGGGCTGGCTCTCGGTCGGCTGCAGATGATCGAGATGGGCTGGCGCTCGGCTGGCTCATGGCTAGCAAGTTAAAACTCATACACGTTTGTAAAAGCTTCTGTGAACGATGAAGATATGGTTCACGAACCGGTTCGCACGAACCCAAAAATATGATGATAGTTCGTCACAAACCTCGAACCAGATTGGTTGAATGAACCTCGGTTCGATTTGTGCGAGCATTGACGAACCCTATCCCTGATTCGATTCGTTCGAATCAAACCGGTTCGTCAATTCCCACGAACAAGGGCGGTTCGTTGCCAACACTAGTTGTGATACTTCGCCAGACCCGGAGATGGATGTTTCGCCGACCTCAAATACACTGACTTCTTGACCAAATTTATTCACAAACCTTTTTCTCAAGACGGTATCTTATCCAACAATTGGTGGTTCGAACAGCTTCCTCCGGGTATCATTATAACTCAGATCATTTCAGCCTGAATGAGACTCAATATTGTTAGTAGATTACTTTTCGTTTATCCCTGTATGGCTGAACATTTCTACCTATGTGCTCTGCTCTTGCACAAAGTTGCTTACAGTTATACTGAACTTCTGACTATCAATGGTGTAACATATAATACTTTCCAAAAAGTTGCTACGGACATTCGATTGTTTGACGACATTGCTGAAGTCAATCTTTGTATACTGGAAGCCATTTATTTATACTCTGCACCTTATCATATGCGCTTTCTCTATGCACAACTGACAGTGGATGTACCTGCTCCTGCATTGGATTTGTGGGAAAGATACAAGAACAACATTTCCGCAGACCATACCCAGTGTGTCAATGACGTTGGGGATGCTTACCTTGAAACCTTACGTGATATACATCAACTCCTACTCACCAGTGGTTCTAGCTTGAATAATTTCAGACCTCTGGACCCAGATCAACATGTGCAAAAGTCAGTCATTGAGTGTGAGACTTTCAGTGGTAGAATCGATGAATTGAGTCAAATTTTGCCACAGATGATTTTTTTGATGAATGTCAAGCAGGCTTCAGTATTTGATGTTATTTACAACGCTGTTACCAGTGTGGATCGCGCACCCAGGTGTTGTAACTTTGATGGCAAGGTGGGACACAGAAAGTCCAATGTTGTTTTGCCTCTTAATGCGAAACTGAGATCTGATCATCACGTTCCTGTTACAGCAGGTATCACTTCACTGAATGTAATGATGAATGAGATGGGACACACTGCTTATTCAACATATGGCATCCCGGTTTCACATGTTTGTCAACCCTGGTTACATCATTACTTTGACAGATTTTTTTCTCAGAATTCTTTCGAACGACATTCTAGAGTAACACTAAATTCTCAATGAGCATGGATCCTCATGGCCGCAGACCATATCGTCTCGGAAGAGATGCCTATGGCTAACAGGTCCATTTTAGAGTGTGTCGATTAACTTCTTAGGGGTATCACTGGCTGTGACATTCCTTTCAGTGGAAAGCTCTTGTTGGGCATCTGAGACTGTTGTCAAGTGGCTCCGGTTGAATATTATGCTGGCAAGACTGAAACTGTCAACGCTTCGGTAGTCTCTTGCCTTCTGTGGAATTTGTTTGTGCACCTCCATTTGCACAGGGCTATTGGTAACGCCGCCAATTCCAGATATGCCCAATAGGTAGATAATATCTGTCAGTGAGTTGTAGGGTTTGATGAAACATACATACCTCTCAATATGATTGAAGACGTTGAGGATTTTCATGAAGCTGTACAATTCATCCATTCCACAGAAACTCTTGTGGATCGTGCAAGTTGCCTTCATATCTCTTTCCTCAGCCCTTTGAATTCCTACGTTGACATGTTTGATGAGTCTATACTGGCCTGTTTGCCAAACAATTAAAGAATGTTTTCCCCCTCTGTTTACATAGTTTGCTCGCCTAACTTTATACATTCATGTATTACAGTTTCGATCATGTTAAAGAAGATGAGATACATATTCCAACTAACCATCCTGTTATAACTATAGACCATCTTGCCTTACAATGTGAAAACAGAGTTGCTGCACACGATTTGAAATTGGAGCAAGGCTGTATCTATACGATTATGAGGAACATTGACATTATTGAAGGCTTGGTCAACAACAGTCGTGTATTGGTTGAAGGTTTGCGCCAGAACATGGTCCAAATGTGTCTTATCAATTCTACATCAGAATGTCATACATTCTGCATACCACGTAATATCTTCGATATCCAGCCCAACCATTGTCCTTGAATGATATTGAAGCCAATTTCCTCTTCGTTCGGCATACGCTACTACCTTTAACAGTTGTCAGGGCAATACTTTGGATAGGGTTGTTTTGAATCTCCAATCAAGTGTTTTTGCACAAGATCATTTGTATTGAAGTGTTTTACATGTTCGGAATAGAGGGGTGTATCTGCAACTTATGTGTAACGAAAACATCACAGGGGAGACAAGAAATATTGTTTATGAAGAACTGCTGTTGTGCAGTTAACTGTTTTTGTGAATCAAAATTTTGTTTTTTTTGCTCTATTTGAATTTCATTCTTTGTTTGCTACCTTTGATTTTGTAACACTCATTGATGCATATCAATGACTAATATCTTCATTGTTGTGCTTTCTGCCATGGCATTCTGAGTTTATTTAGATTTAGTCTGAATAGGTCAACATGCTGTAGTGGAGCATAATTGTGGCTGATGTATTGTTATTCTGGCCCACATTGAAACTATGGACATAATGAGAATATCTACACTTGTTCATCCACGATAGGTATTCCTAATGACTTTGGAACCATCGATCGTGTTTGTCAACAAATCGACGAAGTCGGGTTTCATAATGCCATCAGGGGTTCAACATCGTTTGCCTGGTGCTTGATTCAATTTTTTTTTAGGGCATTTGAACCATGTGCCGATCCTGGTTCACTGCTGTTTTGGTTGTGTGTGCTCTGCACCTGTAGTTAACATCAAAGTTCCGTATTGATAAGTAATTTCTTTGAGGTCACCGGCGTTCTTGGTTGACTTAGCTTCAGGATAAATTTGTCAACATGCAGTAGCAAAATATAATTGTCATTTGCGTAATGTTCTAATCTCTATCTTGGCCCACATGAAAAAACGATTGACTTAATGAGAATATCGGCACTTACTGATCTCCGTTATGTATTCCTGATCGCCTTCAAACTATCAGTGGCTTAACGTTGTTCGTCTGGTGCTTGATTTGTGGCATTTTGGAGGTATTCGGATATCAATATGCCATGTCCCCATCCTGCATCTCCTATTTTTTCGCTGCATGTATTTTACACCTCCCCCTCCGCTGTATATGCCTTCTTCTTTGCGGTATAACTTGTGTGTTGACATTGATGTTCCATCTTTTGTCTTAAGGTTTCCTCACGATATTCTCGATCAACTAATGCCAACTTCAACCTTGCTTCGCTCAGTCAACAACTGCCACATCAGCAAAATATCCGAGTTGTATTCAGTGCCAACCTTGGCTCCCAACACTCCCAATGCTCCCAACGCAACTGCACCCTTACCTAGGTGAGTGTCATTGCATCAGTGCTTACATCTGCCATTCTGGATGCAGTGGCAACTAATCATATTGCCATCCCAATTAAACGACACGTTTATGGCAATCGCCAATAGATATCCATTGGTAATTACACATTGCATTATGATGTCTTTGCGCTATGTTACTTACTATCCAATCGGCTTGATTGACTGTACAACTTCGGTTATAGCTGCCTACACACTTCGCCATCATTGCCATTTCTTATCTCTATTTCTTATACCATACAACAATGGTAATTGACATGGCAACACTGTTCGTTGTGCAATATACATCGCACATCATGTCAGTCTCTTCTAACTGATACTGCCTTTGATCAATGCCAACTTTTGTATCGTTGCCTCCAATTGCAGTGCTATTCTTCAGATTTGACCCGGTCATTACAGCAGATCTGGATGATATATGGGTCAAGTGTACTATCTATGCCATACAACAACATCAAGAGTTGCCATAACAATTTTCTACAATGTAATACTGTTCCTGCTCATAGCCATTCACACCATCTCTCTCCTAACCCCTGCCCTCTGCCCCCTCCGCCTCCTCTACGTCCTCCTCCGCCTCATTGCTCTTCTCCAGCTCTAACTGCTTCCTCACCTGACATTTTTCATGTGGAAGTGGCTCACCATCGTCATCCGAGTCATCATCTGTTGGACAATTGCATGGCTGACTCCTAGATTGCCTTGAGATTCCCCTGCTATTTGACAATACCCCATATGAGCATCAGAGTCATGAATTTCATCAGATCAATAGCCATCATAGATTGGGTGGTCACCATTATGCTCATTGTCGAGACAATGTTCCTTGTTGCCCACACTATCATCAAAATAGCAAAAGTCATTCACAATGGGTATGTCAGAAAGCTGTTGGTAAAACGGCTCCTTCTCCACCTTGAAGTCATCCTCGAGAAAACGATTGATGGCTGCAAGGTTGGAAGCAGGTACTGGTGGTGGAGGAGCAACTGGCTGAGTTGGCTTGCTAATGATCAGGCGGTTTAACTGATTTTTGATCCCAATCCTCACTCACTCACGATACTTTCCAGGCAAGCCATTCTAGCACACCATTTGTCTAAGGTATAATGCTTAAATTGTGGGTACAAAGCAAATAGTAGACAGAACAACTTAATCTCACCAATGTCATTTTCCTGGGAAAATGGAAGCTGCAGGGATGGCTTCATGTGTCTGTTAGGAGTCTTTCCCTCAGTCCTTATATACTCTTCTAGCACCCACAGCATTGCTAGCGCTATGAGAGTTGGCGTGACGGCCTCAACAATCCAATTGTACTGGCCTCGGGCCAGCGATCCCCTTTTCCAGGTTCGTTCAAAAAAACAAAGATCAAGCAAATGAGTTATCTCTTCAACAAAGAATGCCAAAGCAACGTCCTGAATTGTTGTGTCAATTTGGAAAATTGATAGAAAGGAAGAATACCGATGACGCACATCATATGACTTCTCAAGATCCTCAAGTATCCACATGAACTGGATAACCGTCATGAGATGTCAAATGATCCAGAGTTTGTCAGCATTGCGAGATCAACCATTGAGGTTTTACAGCAATCTGACTATGGCCCTGTCTTTGCCAATTGTTTACGATCGGACAGAGTTGAGGCACAATTTTATCTAATTGTAGAGTTGTGTCAGTGACACAGAAAATTGTTGAAGTCACGTAAATATGTTGTGGCCTTCTTCTCTTGTGCATACCTCGAATCCTTGAAACTGTACCCCTCTTCCGCATGCTGCCATGAATGATTAACTTTCTGGCAGGGATTTTTCTTAGTACTGGCAATTCTCTGAGTTGTAAAGGCAATTACCAAGGCTATTTCTTCATCTGTCAGAAATGGTTTCCCCAGCAGAATACAAGACTGAATGGTTTGTGTTGAACTTTTGAGTATTACCCAGTAGTTATTGTCAGTAATTGCCATTACGCTGTGGGAGGTTTTGGGAGCTTCAGAATTCTGGATGATAGTATTGCGCGAAGATGATAACAATTTTACATGTTGGTGTGGCAATTTGTCTTGTTTATCATCTCACTGGTATAATGTGCTGGACACTATCCCCATTATTGATGACGAACGGATTTGAGATAGTGACACAGCTGATGAGTGGTGTTGTGTCGGTGTCACTGGTGACGTGTAAGGTTGCTGAAGAGTTGTTGAACCATGGATTGGATGGTCCCTAATATTGGCGGCAGGTAGTGTTAGCAACAGTCCCGACCTGGAGCCTCCGGTCCGGGTTCGGGTTGGAACCGAACCGTTTCCAAAACAACGGTCCAGGTTGCCACTAGAACCGAACCAGAAAAAACGGTCCGGGTTGACTCCACATTTTGGAACCGCTCAACTTACCGGGTTATTAGACGGGTCCAAAAACGGGTGCAAAATACTCCTTATGTTACATTTGAAATCCTAGATTTAAGCAACTGAGTGATACATATTTATGATTTTGACTGTTATTAATTTCATTTTAATTAAGTTCAATATCACAAGTACAATTTGTTAATTTTATATCGCAACATGGTAGTTTGATTTTGTAAATAGAAGAAAGACGGCCAAAATTGTATTTAATCCTATACAGTAGTAAATTCCAGTATGTTGTGGTATGTGTCAATTACCACAAATATTTTAGTTTCGATTATATCTATTGTCTCATTATTGCCCATCTTGTATTCATATTAAACATATCCAACTTGCAGAATTAACTTGAATATTGTACAAACAATATTCCAATGAGCCCAGTGTTTGTGTTCTACTAATACACTGTATTCACAGTCTTTTCATTATATATGCTTAAATATGAAACATTTCCCAATAATGACCAAGAAAATTACAAAATAAAAGATATGCCCTATTATAAGAAACAGAAAACAAAAAGAAATATGAAATACAGATCAACGCTCTATGGTCATTTATTTGCTTTTGCTTTTCGTGTTTCCTGCGTAATGACAGGCGCAGAGTTGTTAACGACTATAGTTGTAGTACGTTTCGACTTTCGAACGGGCCTAATAAAGCCTGCAATGTTAGGGGCGGCATGTACATCTGGCTATTGTGCCTCATCAATTACATGAAAATCATTGGAATAATTCATATCATCCGCATCGTCGGCCTCGACATCGTTTTCATCCTGGTGTGGATCGTCTAAGTCACCGTTCCAATGGAGCCAATCGTCAGTATCAGAATTAGTTTTGGCTGAACTTTCATCATCACTTTCGGCAGAATGGCGGATGATCCTACGTATTCGTCAAATATTTTGGACTTGGGTTTTGCCAGCAGGGAGGTTGATCTGCGATAATGATTGTGGGAGTGGTAATTTTTCGGTCAATTCGACAGCTGCAACACCATCATGTTTAAAGGCCAACCAGGATGCTTTAACTGTCTCTTCTTTATCTGAAATGTACCCCATGGCAGTCATTTGCTTGTTCTGAGCGCGTGATGCCTTCTGAGTTGCCCGTAGGTTCTCACTGCCTTGTCACATCTCCAAAAAGTCATGAACCTTGGCCATCCTGTGCAGCGTTCTTTGCTCCGCTTCTTTGTTGATTTCAAAATCGTGATCAGATACTGATGCATCTATTTGATTCATATCGCCGGCCAAAAGACCAAGATTGCTTCTGGCAAACTGTCGAACAACCACTTTTTCTCGAAGTGTTTCACCCATAGTTTTTGACTGCCTCCACCCAATGACATCTCGGCCAAGGGAAAAGCTGGCATCCACTCCAATCCTGTGTGGCATGATTGAGAAAATCTCCAGTGCAATATTGGCTAGATCAGTGTACTTCGTGTACATCTTTTCCTGTTGTTGCCACCAATCGGTTACGTCAGGCCTCCAGAATGCCCTGCTCGTCTCTGTGGGGTCGGAATAATAATCATTGATATTGGGATTAATTTGTCCCGAATTTTTGGGTACCTGGGGAGGTGAATTCATATAGAGTGTGGTGGCCGTCAATAAACGTGCTGCACGATCTGTGCGCCCAGGAGTACATTCCGCCGTGTTTGCGTGTGTATAGTACTCATCATCACTGGACAAATCATATGGATCATAAGTCGATTGACCTGGCCCGGACAGTGGTATAGAGGTGAAGGGATCGTGATTCAGTACTATATTGGATTTTCTGTTTGTCGTAAATAGATTTTTGGTGCAGTATTTGTACTCGACATATTTCATGAATGCATCCTTGTACTGGGCAGTGAAGGAACCCTCGTCCTCAGGATTAACATCTATAGCCTTGTCCCACTTCCTAAATGATCGCAACTTCCGAAATAGCTCAAGCACTTGTGCTGCAATGCGGAGCATACCCATCCCTGGTGTTACTTCGGAATAATATTTGGACAGCTTTTGGCGTGCAAACTTCAAAGCAATGTACAGATCCGCTTTCCATGGAGTTTTTTTCTTTGCCAAAGCATGCATGACGCCGTCCAGATGATCGAATATGTCATTATAGATTGTAATGACAAGGTGCAAGGTGACTGTACGCCATTTCGACATCCAAAGTGTCCAGTAACGAAATGGCCTCAGCACCTCCATTATGTATTTAACAATGATCCATTCGTTCTCTGTGGTGAATAAGGGCCGGTAATCACTGTAATTCGGGTTTTTGAGCCACTCGCGTGTAAACTCTCGCAATCTGTATGCCCGCTCCTGTGATTCCAGAGTTGAATTCCACTGAGTTTTTACATCCATGGTAGGCAGTATTGCAATTCGAACTTTGGATTTCTGGCAGTTGAGAAACTCATTACGTCTTCCAGGAGTCAGAGTGATCAATTCAGCAAGCATTCTTTGCTATATCAAGAGTCAGTATTCAGAATGTATATGTAGATAGCATGTAGTAACTACCTTTTCAATAATTTTAGCTAATCCGGGCTTCATGGCTGCCACCTTAGAGATTCTTGCATTTCCAGACTTCTGCAGCTTTTGGCTTTTGGTCAATGCCACACTCTCATTCTCTCCAAATTGCTCATCACACTCATTGGCTGCCCATGATTTTGGTCGACCTTTCACCCCCACATTACTCATGAATGCCCCTAAACAAAGCTGAATGACATGCGCCATGCATGGTATATGGTTTCGTAATGCCGACCAGTGAATTCCCGAGGTTTCAAGTGTAGATTGTAGCTCCCGAGTCATTGAATAGCTGGATGAGGCATTATCAGTAGTTATTCCCAGTAATCGAATGTCAGTAAGATCGAAACGTTCAAATACCTCCTTCAATTGCTCAGCCAGTCAGGCACCTATGTGTTGGTCTTTAACCTAGAGTTCTGTGTCAGCAGTACAAAATATTATAACCAAGCAGCCACTAACCTCGTCAAATGCAAGCTGTACTTCAGGTAAACACCAGTTTCGATCTATATAATACCCCATGACCAACCAAATTGCCAATTTATTGGTTGATGTCCATCCATCTAATGTTACACTGACTTTATTTTTTGTTGGGAACTGCTTGTTGATTGCATCAATTGTTAGGGAGTATTCTCTGCGGCAAATATTACTGAGAGTACTGGCTGACGGTAGAAGCAACTGATGTCTTAGAGCATTGAACGTTTGTGGTAACTCAAGGTTCGTAATAGCATTCCATGGGAGATGTGCAGAAACAAATCCTAGCATCAAATAGCGGTTCCAGGTTTCTTGGTTGAATTCATCGGTTATAAAGTCATTGTCTGCCAATTGTGGGCGTTCTGTCTGTCAAAATCGTTAATATAATCTTCAATTGTTAATCGACTTGTGTTTGATGGCAATAACTTGCCACCATGACGCCATGACTGCCTTTCTTCTTGAGTACAGCAAGAGCTTGCTCATCACCAGCCGTACCAGATAATAGAGTAACGTCAGACTCCGTTAACTTTTCCAGCTGTGCTTTGTGTCCCTTTGATGAAAGGAGTCTCCCCATAGTACTTGTTCCATTCACGGATGGATGTACAAGAAACTAATGACAAACAATACATATGATGCCAGGGCTGCCATTTGATGCATTTGCGCAGAGTTTGTAGAATCACAAAGCTGGTGCATACCGGGAGCCGCTCCATACAATCGTAGTTTTTGTTTGAACATTCATGGAGGTCCAACATGTATCGCAAATCATTTGCAATATTTCATCGGTCAAATCTCAAATAAAGACACGTTCAGCCATAGAAGAGTACATCACTTCGAGTGAGGATGCATCAATGCACTTTGCAGCAGCCATCGAAAAACAGTTTGAAGGGAATATGAAAGTAGAGTGGATATGATTTTGAATTGAACTACAGTCAAAATGATGAATTAGACTGTGGATATCTTGATGTCTTAAATATCTACTTCCACAGACTGTTTGTAGGAATAAATGATAAACATGAGAAACAGTAGGTAAATAAAATCTTGAGTATGGGCGAAGTATTTTCATACATAAAATTAGTCTATCTAGTTGTTCTGTTCCATATCAGCTGCATCGAACTGCAGTAGTATTATCTGCACTATGACAATGTATTGATACTCCATTAGCACTTAGAATTAGTTGTTAAGTCCATATGTACGCTCTAGTTCAAAAAGTTGATACTAGCTATGATCGGATTGTTTGAAACTGCTTAGGTGGTCAAGTCAGTCTAAACTGCGATAACGATAGCAGTTTACCCGAATCCACTCATGTTGCAGATGTCGTATGACAAAAAATCGTTGACACATCGTCCACACTCACTATTAGTCCTGCAATCTACGTGTATCCTGTGCAAAGAGAAGATGTTTCAATTTAACTGCGGGCTTTCATCCGTATTGAATTGGAATATGAATAGCAATACGGATTAATCGTGATTTAATTGCTCCAAGCTTGGTTGCTCAAGTGCATTAGTAAAAATTGATTTGTCGATCAAGGCAGTCAAAACTACAATTACACTAACAGAGCTCACACCATCTGATGCGCTGGAGATGTTGTATGACCAAAAATTGTTGACACTCCGTTGACGCACACTTTTAGTTCTACAGTCTATGAGTCTCACGATGCAAAATTGATAAATATGATTATAACGACAGGCTCTCATGCATATTCAATCAGAATATGCCTTGCGATACTGATTAATCGTGATTTAATTTCTCCAAGCTTGGTTGATCGAATGCATCAGTAAAAATTGATTTGTCGATAAAGGCAATCAAAACTGCAATTACGCTAATGAAGCTCACACCATCTGATACGCTGGAGATGTTGTGCGACCAAAAATCCATGACGCTCCGTTGAAGCTCACATTTAGTCCTGCAGTCTAGATGTTTTATTGTACAAAAACAATCGATATGATGGTAACGGCGGGCTTTGATACTTATTCAATAAGAAAATGCCGTGCGATACGTATTAATCGTGATTTCATTTCTCCAAGCATGGTGCTTGAGTGCATCAGTAACAATTGAATTGCCGATACAGGCAGTCAAAACTGCAATTACTGTAACGGAGCTCACACCATCGGAAGCGCTGGTGATGTTGTGGGACCAAAAATTGTTGACGCTCCGTTGACGCTCACATTTAGTCCTGCAGTCTACACGTCTTATTGTGCAAAATTAATAAATATGATTATAACAGCAGGCTTTTATGCGTATTCAATCAGAATATGCCGTGCGATACGTATTAATCGTGATTTAATTTCTCCAAGCTTAGTTGCTCAAGGGCATCAGTAAAAATTGATTTGCCGACAAAGATAGTCAAAACTTTAATTACACTAATGGAGCTCACACCATTTCCTGAGTTGGAGATGTTGTGCAACCAAAAATCGTTGACACTCCGTTGACTATCACTTTTGGTCCTACAGTCTACGTGTTTTACTATGCAAAATTAATAACTATAATTATAACAGCAGGCTTTCATGCATATTCAATCAAAATATTTCCTGCGATTCGGATTGATTGTGAGTTAATATCTCAAAGCTTGGTTGCTCGAGTGTATCAGTAAAAATTGATTTGTCGATAAAGGCAGACAAAATTGTCATAAGACTAATGGAGCTCACACAATCTGATGCACTAGAGATGTTGTATGACCAAAAATTGTTGACACTCCATTGACGCTCACATTTAGTCCTGCATTCTACGTGTCTTGTCGTGCAAATGCAGTTTATACCAATGTAGCAGCAGGCTTTCATGTGTATTCGATATGAATATCTGTTGTAATTATTTATAAGCTGTTGTACTGCCTGTGTCAATATGACTACATACTATGCATAATGGCTCAACTATTTGACATTTGATGGACAGTTCGCGTAGCTATTGAAACATGGATTTTGAGTATTACACCGGTTACGACTGGCTTTACACAGTATACAGTTAATGACGTAAGTATGTATCATATATAGCACACTTTCGTCATCCAGCTAGTTGTGCCAAATCTTCATAGTCTCCGTAAGGACTTTGTGAGAGTGCCATCATGTATACAGGGCCTGAGCGGCAGGTTAGGCAGTTGAAGTTTAATTTGAATTATGTATGACGACAGTCTTATAACCTGATAAGATATGCGATCAGACCGCAATTTGTGACACAAATACGACAACACTGATGTCAAATTCCGGTGGCATATTACGTATCAATTAAGTTTTGATTTTCATTCTGAAAATAACTTTAAATAATTTAATCACACTGATAGGCGGTGTATCTGCTATATTTGGTGTACTTAAAGTTCATACGTTCTGCACTATCCTTGCACATGCATAGACAATTTTCTTATCTTTTACAACTGATATCATAGAAAACTAACAAATATCAAAATAGGGCAAAAAAGCATATGCAAATGAGACACTGTCGAAAACAACAATATGATAATCCATGACTATACAAGAATTTATATCTACGGGCCACCATACTCCGTACCCATATTTTGAGCTAAATCGGACATCTGGATAATAGTTCGTAGAGAAAAATACCTGCAAGGGCTAATTGCTTACCGATTCAATTGTTTTGACAGACGTGAATCTATCAACGGTCTCATTAGGTTTGCCAGCTCCTAGTCGCAAATGACTACTTCCTGGTGGAGATGGTGGTTGGGGCATAGGTGACATTGTCGCATCCATATGATGACGGAACGCAACCGCAATAGTTGAATTCGTTAGACTATTCGGAGTAACCACCGCCGGAACCTTCCATTCAGCTGTGCCGTACTTCCTGTCGCGCTCATCAAAGTAATTCTCTGCATCTGCCTGTCCTGGTGTAGTTAATTCCTCGAACTTCATCCACGTCGTCCGAACGGTATCGAGTCGTTCCTGTACCGCTTTGAAGATTGTGCCAACTACCTAATCAGATTCGTCTTCATCACTGAGCTCCGCATCGTCATTGTCTTCTCCATCCTCTTTTTCATCTTCATCATCTTCCTCATCTGAAGTTGTGACATCATCAACACTATCTCCAATTGCTTCCAGCATCTCTTCAAATGTCATTTTAGTCGTACCAGCCGCTGCTCTTCTCAATATAGGGTCCTGCTCTCTCTCCACTGCCGCTTCAGCTTCCGCTACCGTCTCTTTTGCTGCTGCTGTTTCACTCTGCACAAATTCCTCAATCCACTTCTCCTTTGCTTCCTTGATCACAAAGTATGATTCAGTTCTGAGCTCAGCTGCACGCCTCTTTTTGTAACAGAGACTGCGCAAAGCCCCAAGTGCTCGGACCCGTTCTGCTTTGACACCAGACTTGCCTTGGTTCGCTTTATGATGTCGTGTTGTTGCGCGCATAGTTGATTTACCGTAATTGCCTGACGGAAGTGCCGAAATGTTTTGTTTAGGACTCTGAACCATATTGGTTGCTCTCTGGTGTGGTTCGTGTGATCTTTGTTTGTGGAGGAGATGTTGGAAGTTGGACGGAGGTGGAAAGGTGGGTCATTATGGTTATAGTTATACTACCAAAATGATCCTACAGGCAGACGCTATGACTGTAACAACATGGAAAAATGCTCAACCTTAATCCAACATCCGTTCAACTTGGCTGCAGAAACAGTGGCAAATGACATCGCTTCAGTTTTAACGGCTATTACACCGAACATACAACCACCGGCTGTTGCCTCAAAGGTTTCACATCGCCACCTGTTCAGCTGTATTTATTATTAACTTCCAACAATAAGCAGGGTTTGAAACAGGCCAACATCCTTGCGATTCTGCAGTGTCCCACAGCAGGGTCCATTGTGAAATACGACAATGCGATAATGTGTATGTTGACAGTTGAAAACTAAGATTCAACTTGAAATTTGCATCAATTCTTATATATTCTTCAGGTTCTTCCTCTTCTCCAAACTCGAATTCTTCTCTCTTCACTTACAATATTCCCAAGCAATGGCTCAACCACAAGTAACTACTTCCAGCTGTCAATTGGGATGTGTATCTGCACCAATGCCTGCCTCTATATCGAATACATGCGTTCCAAGTACTTTTCCCCAACGTTGCGCCCAGAATCCTCACCGCACTGCAGCTGATATTGCAACAAGAAATATGCATGAGGACGAAATGTTGAAAATTGTACGCAAAACTGGTGCCAAAAAAAACAGGGAAAACCATGCAATAGGATGAAAGTTATCAAATCTGCATAAACCACCGTCAACTGATCGGATATAATTAGCTGCAATCCGTTCGGAACTACGTGAACAGTTCAACCAGAGCTGTAAAGGCAACCCTCCGTGGTCTACCAAGGCATTCATCCTAACAGTCTGTGAGATTGAGCACCATGATGTTGTTAACCGCGAAGTTTTTGCCAACAAATTTTCCGACAAATAATCTCGGGAGTGGACAGGTGCATCATTAAAAGAATCAGAGGGGGGCACGGAGGAGTATATGATTGAAGTGACTGCTTTTGCCATTGTTCAATATTTATTACTGCAACTGAATTTTAGTAGATTTTTAACATTTCCGCAACACTGGCCAGACAAGGTGGGCGTGTACCGCTCCAGCAGGCGGACATGCGCATCACACTCAACATGGTTAATATTGCTAAACATGGCATATCACGTGCTACAATCGAAGAAACTAAGAATTTGATTAAAAAGCCTCGAGCAGAGATTCGAGAAGAAAAGAGACGGGGTGTTGTGTTGCCAGGTCATAAGAGTGTGAAGATGGTCATTGAGAAGCATTCATCCATGATCTATGAAAATCACCTGAATGGCTGCCTGGGTTGCCAAAACAAGATTGCTCGAAATCCTGATACCCGCTGGAGGTGCAAAGGCACGAAGCCTGGGACCACTACAGTACCAACAGTCTCGGCAGCACCAGTTGTATCTGCAACCCCTGGACTATCTGCCGCTCGAGCAGCACAACTTAGTCCTCAAAGAGTGCTGCATCTTAGCCTTTGGAATGAATTTACTCTACTTGAAGATTCAGAAGACGAAGACGATTCCAATTATGATGGCCCCAGTACTGATGACAGCATCGAGGATATATCAGGCATGTACTTCCCCTGTGCACATGAATAATTTCTAAGAATCATTTCAAACAGAATGAGAGTGATGATGAGAATATTACCAATGAAAGGCAATAGGCGAGTGGGTTATTGGGCATACTAAATTGATTTCGATATTCAATCTATTATATAGTTTCGGCTGTCAAAACGAGCAATATCAGGGTGAATAAAACGGAATTGAATCTGTGAAGTGAGTTTCATTCATGCTTCCATGCTATCTCTAAGAGTGAGTATCAGCAATGTTCAAATCACGATATATCAGTATCGCAAATATCTCCTACTTAAAAAAGAATGAATACCAGTCTTTACGCATGAATATGCTGTAAATGAGCGATCATACAACTAGGCTACAAGACTGAAGGTGAGCGTCAACGGAGCGTCAACAATTTTCGGTCGTACAACATTTCTAGCATGTGAGATATTGTAAACTCCATCAATATAATTGCAGTTTTGACTGCCTTTATCGACAAATCGATTTTTACTGATGTATCCGAGCAACCTTTGAAACTGAGCTCAGATAAAATTATATCACGATTAATCCGTATCGCACGGCATGTTATTATTAAATATGCATGGAAGCCTGCCGCTACAATCGTATCTGTGATTTTTGCACAATATGACACCTATACCGCAGGACTACAAGTGAGTGTAAACGGAGCGTCAACGATTTTTGGTCACACAACATCTCTAGCGTATGAGATATTGTAATCCCCATTAATATAATTGCTGTTTCGACTGCCTTTATCGACAAATCAATTTTAGTGATGCACTCGAGCAACCAAGCTTGGAGAAATTAAATCACGATTAATACGTATCGCACAGGTATAAAAGCCCGCCGTTACCATGATATCTATTGTTTTTGCACAATAAGACGCATAGACTGCAGGACTAAAAGTGAGCATCAACAGAGCGTCAACGATTTTTGGTCGCAAATCATCTCTGGTGCTTCAGATGGTGTGAGCTCCGTTGGTGTAATTGCAGTTTTGACTGCCTTTATCGGCAAATCAATTTTACTGATGCACTGGAGCACCATGCTTGGAGAAATTAAATCACAATTCATACGTATCGCACGGCATATTCTGATTGAATAAGTATGAAAGCCCGCCATTACCATCATACTATGGTTTTTGCACAATAAGATGTGTAGACTGCAGGACTAAAAGTGAGTGTCAATGATTTTTGGTCGCACAATATCTCTAGCGCATCAGATGGTATGAGCTCCATTAGTGTAATTGCAATTTTGACTGCCTTTATTGACAAATCAATTTTTGCTGATACACTCGACCAACCAAGCTGGGAGCAATCAAATCACGATTAATCTGTATCGCACTTCATATTCTGATTGAATATGCATGAGAGCCTGCTGTTATAATCATATTAATTAATTTTGCACAATCAGACACGTAGACTGTAGGACTAACAGTGAGCATCAACGGAGCGTCCACGATTTTTGGTCGCACAACACCTTCAGCACGACGGATGTTATATACTTCATCCATATTTTCGAAGTTTCAACAGCTTTTATGGATGAATCAGTTCGTAATGATGCATTTATACTACCTTTGAAAGTGAGTATCAGCAATTTTGAAATCGCGATTTATTAGTATTGCAACATATGTCCTAATTAAATAAGGCTTATTGTCATTCTTTATAATTCAATACACAACATTCACGCAACCATACATGTAGGCTACAGGACTGAAAGTGAGAGTCAATGGAGCGTCAACAACTCGCTGAGAATAAGCGCAGAACTTATGTTATATTTCAATATCATATTTTTTAAAGATCTTTTGACTGTTTTGAAATACAAAATCGCTGTTAATGACTCTTCGAGATCACCTGTAATTGATTTGGAGTACGAGCACAGTTCCCTATGTAATGAACATATCACAATATTATATTTTATCACATACAATCAAAAGTCAGGCCGAAAGTGTGAAATCTTTCTGAGCAATGATATTTATTCCGGTATAGACGTATGTGCAATGCTTTCCATTCGCCAAATACGCAAGAACCCGTTTTTAGAACCCAGAGGTAAGACCCGGCGGGTCTAACCAAACTGTCAAGGTTTCAAGCCTCGAGGTCCTACGGATTATAAAAACCAAACTAAGATTCGGAATTGCAGGTACTGCAAAACAAGACAAGAGACTCGAAATCCGCAATCACAGAAGTGAACAGAGGTTGTTTGCCGAAGCTATTGATTGTTTTGTAGACTAGAGAACAAGTGAAGAACAATCCTATCCTCCGCGATTCCATCCTCCTTATATACAGCTAACGCGACCGTCGTCACCTTTACTAACTCTTTCCGAAGTACATCCGAACCTCACCCAACTATGTACGCAACCCATTCACATCACATCTTACATAGCAACCATCACGCCATATTCACAACGCAACTAACATAACCTGATTCCTTCCATCAAAACCTGATTCCTTCCATCAAAACCTGATTCCTTCCAACGAAACCTGATTCCCCTTGTATCCCTCATCGATCCATACTCGCCCACCGATCTTCACTTGACACAACCGTGACAGTATCTCTCCCCTTCCTAATGCTGAGTACCCACGATGCTCACGATCCTGGTTTTCCAGGGTGTTCTGTGTGGAATACGTCGATGGCTTGGAGTCTGTCCACATTGACTGCGGGTTCCCAGCTCTTCTCATCATTGCCTTTCCACTGTACTGAATATTGTAGCTGGCGACGGAATACTCGGGAGTCCTTGACACGCTCGACTTCGTACTCCTTTTCTCCATCCACAACAACTGGTGGTGGTGCTGTTTCGATTTGCCCTGGAAGAGGGACTTTCGAGACTTTGTTCAAGCGGGATATAGGTTGTACTGGGTGGATGTGGAGATCTTTAGGTAGCAGCAAACGGTAGGCCCATGGGCTGATAACTTCCGTGATTTCGTATGGTCTTTGGTGTTTCCAATCCAGCTTCTTGCTTGGTCTCTGTGTAGCGATATTTCTCGCATCCATCCATACTCTGTAGCCTGGTATCAACTGTGTGCCTTCTCGATGACGTTTGTCTGCTTGCTCAGCTTGAATTGATTGCGCTCGAAGCATTTCGGATTTCATCTGTTCGAAAATCTCATTCATCTTTTGGGACAGGGTATTCGCGTTTACCTCTCTGATATCATTTGCATTTTGGATTGGATGTTGGCTGAAGGTGATTCTTGGATGAAAACCGTAGTTTTCAAAAATGGGTGAACATGCTATTGATTCCGATGAGTGATTGTTTGATGCAAACTTTGCCATAGGTAACCAGCGTGCACAATCATCCTGTTGATAGTTGACGAAGGCCCTTAGATACTGCTCCATGATGGCGTTCATTCGTTCGGTCTGGCCATCGGTTTGAGGATAAAACGCTGTGGACAATCTCCGTTTGATCCCCAATCTTTCGCAGATATGTCTCCAGAACTCCGAAGCAAATTGGGGGCCTCTGTCCGATACTATAGTGTCTGGTAAACCATGTAACTTGAACACCTCTTGTATAAACATCTCGCCCAGCTTTCTTCCGTCTGTGTCGTCTCGACAAGGAACCAAGTGCTTCATCTTTGATAATCTGTCGACCACTACCCATATGGCATTGTAGCCCTCGCTTTCCGGCAATCCTACCACGAAGTCCATACTTAACTCCCTCCATGGTTGTTGTGGTACTTCCAGTGGTTTGAGCCATCCGTGGATCTTTTGTTGTGTTGCCTTACTTCGTTGACATATGTGGCAATTCCTTACATATCTATCCACGTCTTTCCTCATCCCTTGCCATTGATGATTTCTTTTCAGTAGTTCGAGGGATTTGGCTCATCCTGGGTGTCCAGCCGATGGTGTATCGTGATGTTCCTGTATTAACATGAGCTTGTCTCGATCTGCCTTGTTGACAGTTTCTGAGGCATTGGCACATAGTCCTTCGCTGCTATCTAGTGGGCAACTCTTGCACACATTTTGGTTCCAGTTCCACAACTCTGTTGGGTTGACCTCTTCTTCATCCCGATTGACCACCTCTGCAAACGTTACTACCAGTCCTCTTTGTATTTTCTGGTCTAGATTCTCCATCTTAAGCACGATTTGTTGGGTTTTTTCTGCCCCCCACTCCGGAGGAATGTTTCCTGGCATTCTGGTGAGTGCATCGGGCTTCTGACCATGTTTACCCGGGCGGTATATAATCTTGAACTTGAATCTAGAAAGAAATTCGGACCACCTGGTTTGTCTTCTATTGAGGAGTTTTGACGTCATGAAGTATTCGAGGTTCTTGTGGTCTGTCAGTATCTTAACAGGATGTACTGACTCTTCGCATTCCGGTCTCCATTGTTTCAGGCTCTTGACTATAGCTCCCAGTTCTTGATCGTAGATCTCATAATTTTCTTCCGCAGGTGTATGTTTCTTGGAGAAGAATGCTACCGGATGCAGGATTCCTTGATCATCATATTGAGATAATAACCCAGCCGACACATAACTCAAGGCATCAGTTTCCAAGACAATTTCATTTTCGTAATCGAAGTGTGCTAAGACTGGTGCTGTTATAAAGGCTTCTTTTAACTCAGCGAATGCTCTTTTCTGATCTGGTCCCCAGTAGAACGGAACTAGCTTTTTGGTGAGTTTGGTTAATGGTTGAACCACCCTGCTGTAATTTCTTATGAATTTTCGATAGAAGTTGGCAAATCCTAGGAACGCCTGAACCTCCTTGAGTTTTCCGGGTGCCTCCCATTCTTTTACTGCTGTTACCTCTTCTGAGTCTATTCTGATTCCGTTCACCCCTACTATCAATCCCAAATACTTGACTTCTTGTTGATGGAACTGGCATTTTTCTGCTTTTAAGTATAACCCATCTTTCTTTAGCATTGTCATTATGGCCCGGACGTGTTCCTTGTGTTCCTTAAGGTTATCGCTATAGATAAGGATATCGTCCAGGAAAGCCGTGCAGAATATATCCAAGAAGGGTCGAAGGGTGTCATTGATGAATTCCTGGAAGGATGCTGGTGCGTTGGTAAGTCCAAAGGGCATAACCAGCGATTCGAATAGGCCATAGCGAGTCCTGAATGCTGTTGTCCATTCGTCTCCTTCCGCGATTCGGATCATGTTGTAAGCGTCTCGGACGTCCAGCTTAGTCTACCATTTGGCTTTCGATAGTCTTAGCAGAGTTTCTTGGATTAAGGGTAATGGATATCGATATTTGATTGTCCCTTCGTTCAGGCCTCTGTAATCCACACACAGTTGTAGGCCACCATTTGGTTTTGGTGCGAACAAGACAGGAGCTCCGCATGGTGATACTGACGATCTGATGAATCCATTGGACAAATTCTTTTGGATGAACTCCTTTAAGACTTGAAGCTCTTCAGTTGATATGCTGTAAATCGGTCCGAAAGGAGGTGTGATGCCATCTTGAAGCGTCATTTTGTGATCGTATGGTCTATGTGGTGGTAGTCTTTCAGCGATGACTTTATCGAACAGGCAGAGGAACTCATGGTATTCCTTTGGGATTAACTTTTCCAGCGGTTTTTCCTGAAGATCCTTGATTTCTAGGGCCTTATTGATTCTGTACAGGGTTACCACATATACCTTGAGTTTCTCCTTCTTGTTGCGTCTCATAAACGGGGCCGCTGCTATTGCACATATGTCTAGTTTTGGTTTGTCTGATTCTGTTGTTTCCATGTGATCGCCCCATACCCATACGCTCGAATGATGTTGGCAGTGTTTCTGGCAATAACTGCTTTCGAATCCTATTCTTTTCTTTTGGAACTTGATTGTGACATCGTGAAGTTGTAGCCATGGTAGTCCTAGTACGATTGGATAATGTCCCAAATTTGTAACGAACATTGGCAACGGTTCCTGATGTCCGCGTATTCCTAGTTCCAACTGTGTCAATGTAGTGATTGTTCCTGATTCGATGGGTCTTCCATCTATTACTTCTAACTCCCTTGATTCTGTCAACTTCTTTTCTTGTAACTGATGATGGCAGACGAAATCTTTGTCAATGAATGCTATTGAAGTAGCTCCGCAGTCTATCAAAGCGTGGGTATCGATAATTTTGTCTTCTATTTTCAGCAAGCATTTCACAACGAGATGTTTGCTTTCCATAGAAGACTCTTTTATTTCTGCGGATGATATAGAAAACTGCGAAATACCAAAACTCGCATTAACTGACAAAGGAGATTCGTTTCCAGCACAATTGCCATCCTTATTGCACAGGACTAAACTTTTCCCGACTCCACTTCCTTTCCTTTTCCTGAATCCGCATTTCCTTCATCTGCTGCCTTTTCAAAAGGGGTTACCTCTGTTTGTCCTGACGCTGCCTTTAGCTTCCTTGGGCATGATGCCGCAAAATGCCTGCTATCCCCACAGTACATACAAAGTCCACCTTCCCTTCGTCTCTTCCTTTCCTCTGGGGTGATCTTCCTTCCTTTGACTGCTGAAAGGTCCATCGGTGCGGGACCGTGATAGCCTGCCACAGTTCCCGCTGGGGATGCCTCTGTGGCGGATGTGGTGTTGGTCGATGAATCAGGCTTCTTGTAACCATCCCACTTCCCAGATTTCTTCTCTGCCGCGCGTCTCCTTAGGTGTGAGTTTCTATTCGAGCATAGCTTGACGAAGTTGACAATGCTCTCTGGTTCCTCAATATGTTGTAGGGAATCCATGAGTTTGTTGGACAGCCCATTTCGTAGTGGGTCCATTTGAGCGTTGTCGTTCCATTTGATATCCGCTACATATCTTTGGAACTCTGCGTAATAGTGGGAGAATTCGCGGTCCCGTTGCTTGAGTCTCAAGAGTCCCCTCTTGGCTGTGGCTGCTTTGTTCTGATCTCCGAACGCTAGATCGAGCAGGTCAACGAGGTCTTTCAGGGTGTCGAGTTTGACTTCCCCAAAGATTTCATCGCATCGTGGCATTAACTGTGCCAGGGCTACTCCCTTTAGACATCCAACTGCATATCTCAGCTTCTTCTGCTCGGTGTTGAATGCCTTGGGTTTCCCAGCAATCTTTAACGCCAACTGCACCTTCCATCCCCAAAGTTCCTTCCTATCTTCCCCTGAAACACTGGCAATGTCGTTTACCTTCTCCTCTCTCTCTTCCCTTTCTGATCCTGTTTCCCCCGTCCTTCCCTTTGTAAAGCTCAGAATCTGCGTCACATGCTGTCGATTTTCTTCTGCCAGGTTTCTGAACTTTTCCATTTGTGCCTGGGCGTCTTCCAGGTCTTGTCTCAGCTCTGCCAGGTCTGGGTTACTTTCTTGCAGTTGTTGTTCCAGATTTCGGACCATCTGTTCCAGATCACCGTGACTGCATACTGGTCTGTTGTCTTCGAGGCTTTGTTGCGTGAGCAGCAGTTGCTGCTTCAGGTTGTCACATTCCTGGATGACTTTCTCTCCTTCTGCCAACAATTCCGATATCCGTGCTTCCGCATTTTTAACAGATTGATGTTCCTTCAGCAATTCGTTCAATGTGCTGGTTGTTGGTAGTTGGGCTATTGCTGTTAGCCCTGTGTTGATGTCCTCGATGTGACTCCGGAGCTGTGTTTCGTTGATTATCGTCGTAATCACTGCTGCTACATTGTGCAGCTCAAGTTGTAACGCCTTTGTTAACATGACATGGCGGGTTGATCTTGATAATTCTTCTCACATCCTTCTGGTGATGTAGGAATGCTGCGAGGGGGAGGGAGTGAGGTTTGTGTCTGTTTACCCAGAGGTCGGTTTTGACTGTGTCGATGGTTTCCTGTATTTCTTTGATGGCTGTATCGACTTCAGCTTTCACAAAGGGGTTGGTCATCTACGAAAGAAAAATGTCGTGATTCTCTGGTGTTGTGACAATGATTAGCGGGGGAACTGCTGGGATCCAAGACACCTTTTCTCCTGGTTGTCTGTGGTCCAGTGCCTTTCCCTTTTCGAGTTTGCTCTGTTGGTAATTGGACCAGGAGGGTGTTGCTGCGTCTTCTGCTTCCGGATCTATTGGGTAGAGGGTAAAGTCCTTCGTTGGTGTGGGGTTCCAAAGAACTGTTACTTGTGTACTAGATACCGCTCTGCCCTTTGTTGTATGGGTTCCTCCGCAGTTGTGTTCTCAGTAGCACTCCTCTTCTTCTTCGCAGTTTATATGTAAACCGTAGTATTTGGTCCAACTGTCTTTAAATACTGGGTCGTCAATTTGGAGTCCTCCTCTGTATTTGGCTGCTTCGGTCCAGTAACTGTTCCAGGGGGATATTGCTTGTGGTTCGTCCCAAAAGTATGCTTCAAGGGGGTCTTCAGGTGTTGTAACAATAGCATCGATGCTATCGAAGGCGTTCAAAGGTTCTGGTTCAAAAAGGTTCGTGGTTCGACTGGCTAGGTCGAAGAAATTGATGTGGGATTGCTGTAGTTTGTTGCTATCGTACGCTAGCATTTACTCGAAAATATTGGATCTTTCTCGTCGATATTTCCAGATGCACACTATGCAGATCAGTCTCCAGAAACTGTGTACCGTTAACCGGTTTTCGAAGTTGCCAACGGATTTAAACACAAGGCACTGAGGATTGCAGGGAAGGTGACAAAGGTAACAGCCGCTTAGGTGGTGATAGCGGCACATATACTGAATTATAATCGGTACAATCGATTTGTAGACTCGTTCTTCTGTCAAGGTTTCAAGGCTCGAGGTTCTAGGGATTATAAAAACCAAACTAAGATTCGGAATTGCAGG
Source organism: Trichophaea hybrida (assembly GCA_015178995.1). Classification (NCBI taxonomy): domain Eukaryota; kingdom Fungi; phylum Ascomycota; class Pezizomycetes; order Pezizales; family Pyronemataceae; genus Trichophaea; species Trichophaea hybrida. Next base: position 36,428 of record WHVE01000508.1, read on the forward strand.
TACTGCAAAACAAGACAAGAGACTCGAAATCCGGAATCACAGAAGTGAACAGAGCTTGTTTGCCAAAGCTATTGATTGTTTTGTAGACTAGAGAACGAGGGAAGAACACACCTATCCTCCGCGATTCCATCCTCCTTATATACAGCTAACCCGACGGTCGTCACCTTTACTCACTCCTTCCGAAATACATCCGAACCTCACCCAACTATGTACGCAACCCATTCACATCACATCTTACATAGTAATCATCATGCCATATTCACAACGCAACTAACAAAACCTGATTCCTTCTATCAAAACCTGATTCCTTCCATCAAAACCTGATTCCTTCCAACGAAACCAGATTCCCCTCGTATCCCTCATCGATCCATACTCGCCCACCGATCTTCACTCGACATAACCGTGACACAAACCCGGCAGAACCCGCAGGTTGACCTGTTCGGTTCCGGGTTTGGAACTGGAAATTATGACCGGTTCGGGTGTGGTCCGGTTCCAAACGCGGACTGCAGCCGGGTAACACGGAACCGTTGCTAACACTAGCAGCAGGTATGTTGTTTACAGGAGTAGTTACTGCAATGTTTTTTGGGTTGCTCGAGTGATTGAGATTGTTGTTTCCTACTTTTGGCTGTTTGGAATGCCAACTAGATTGCTCATCAGTAGTATGTGGCACCGCCTTGCGCTTCCCACTGATTATTTGTCTGTTGGATTGAGTGCAACCTACCTTGAGGATTTCTGGAGCCTTAGTATTTGATGTTGTAGCAACCTTGCAGGAGGATGGTCTAGTGGCAGACATCATGAGTATGGGCTGGGGTTATTTCACATAGAATTTAAGATATCGGTCAATGTCAATGAACTGAGATGGTGCAACAATTATGAAATTCATTTGAACAACGATGTCTTATGTCGAGAACAGCAGTGTCTAAGACAATGTCTAACTATCATGATATACAATTTCCGTGAACATTTACTACTGGAATATTGGGTTAGACCTCTTCAAAAATTATCTGAGCAACATCACAGGTTGTCAGTCTAATTCAGTGTGTGTGAGTGCTCTCGGAGTTGGAGCCTATAAGATTGCATTCCAGTAACATACTAGCAACAAAAACAAAACATAACAATGACCAAAATTGTCTTGCCAACTACTAAAGTCGCCCGAACCTTCCTACTCATATTACCTATAGCTGAATGATATACGCTGCAACGCAAAAACAAAACGAACTCTCAACCGAGGAAACAAAGAGCAAACGAACCAGAAACAGAATCAAAAACCTGCCCAAAAATGAAAAACCTTGTGCCAGTTCCCAACGTTGTCCTGCCAACGGGTTCAATTTCCCTCCCCATTATCTCCATTCTCAAGCTCCTCATTGTCAAACTCCTGAACCTGCTCCCAGTTCTCCACCCTTGCCCATATCTTGAGACTGCGGATGGGCATTGTCAAGGTCATGAGCATTTGCAGGCCCAGGAGTCAGAGGCTTTTCCACAATTAGCCTGTACAGAGGATTGTCAGGGGTTTGTGTGGGTGGAGGACTATCAACCATACGACTTGTGGGGTTGTTGTAATCACATTCAGGGTTGTTGTCCTCATGTTTGTCCAAATCCGGAGGGTCTACCTGCGCCATATATTCACCATTCTCCCCAATATATTTACAGAAAGGATTGGTATCTCGATACCTATTGTATGAGTTGTTGGAGCAACCCAGTTGAATAACAGCACTTTCTACCGAGCATGCTGCTCAGGTGTCATTCGGTGGCGATATAACACTTTGTGTGGAAAACACACTAGGTTTCCGATTCTTGGATTCTTATCTTCAGAATGATCAGTCTCTCGTTTATTTGCCTTTGATTCGAGTAGCCTGGGCAACCTTATTACTCACCTTACCACTCAGTAGGTTTTGTCAACCTGATCAATGAATGCTTTTGTCATGGTGGGAATTGTGAACATTGGAGGCTGCATGTCATCACAATTCACAATTTCTGAATGGCATTCGAGTGCATCTTCCATTGTGTTCTAGAGCGAGAATTGTGAGGCATTGATATAATCAAAGATTTCTGTGACAGGCATATCGATTCCAGAAGTTGCCATGCCACTTACGCAAATAGTCAGACAACACAGTATCACATGCTCGGCCGGGGTGGAATGTGTCTCTATTTCCAGCCAGGCTGCAACAGCTGCATGATTATGTAGTCTGGCGATGTGGGCCGATGGGAGATGCCTGAAGTTGTGCGAATGATGAGTAGCATTGTTGATGGCCTCAGTTGCTGACTTGGACCCTGTTGCCCTCGTCCCTGTCATGATTTCCGAGAATCCTGCGATAGTTTCATCTGAGCCTTTGGTGGTACAACATTCGATTCCATCAAAAGGATTCACAAGGGCTCCATCGAAGCCCATGGTAGATGAGCTGGATTCCTTGCGCAACATGGCAGAATGACACACCATAGGTCATTCAATGTTCTGTCAGTAAGTTGCGTGACTGCCCATATCACAGCCTGATGCCAATCGAAGTTGTCGTTCAAATGCTGATGCTCAACCCCGACTCCAGCTATCCTGACGTTGATTGGGACCCCAGATTCGTTAAGTTTGAGGCCGTGATCCTGGAGGAGAATTGCATAACACATGCTGGTGGGACCGTGGGCAGAAGGTGTGTAAGCAACACGTGAGGTCGTTGGGACGTTGCTACTGGTTGAAGTGTTGGTGTCATCGTCAGGAATCCCCATACCTGCTGGCATTTGTAGTGGTGCGTTGTGTCCGACGGACATGTTCCCCATGTTGCCAGCAGTCCACAAATGGCCGGCAGAATTCCCGAATGTCCTTACTTTATCTCTGATATCCCCCAAGATAGTCCTTCAAACTAGCAACCAATGAAGTCCCTCCGGTGTTGCTTCACATTGTCCAAACAATTTCGAAAATTGGTTGTAATATTTCCAGGTCTCGGCATCCAAAGGGATAATCTCCTGCTGGTGCCTGAGCCCAGTTTCGCGGCTTTCGAGTTCTGCATCAGAGTGCATAGTCAAGAATCCAATCTGGGCACCTAGGTTCCGTAAAGCCCAAGAGCTTAGTTTGTTCAGCATTAGTGTTACCTTTTAGCTCTCCGTAGACGGTTTCTGCTTGTGCACTATTGAGTTGACAACTTGAGGAGTTGGTCTGACAATGATTAGTGATTGATTAATTTTTATGAATGGGCATGGGAGGGATTGACTTATATTATAGTTAAGATGAGGAACGTTGGGGAAAGAACTTTAATGATTGATCAGACAATAATTTGCAATGAATTGAATATACTGACATAAATGAAAAGAATAGTACGTGATATTGGCCAAACGACCGTTGACGTGGTTGAGTGGATGGGCTAAAGTGATAAATAGTTGTGGGTAGTCACATGATGAGATTCAGACTCGGAGATGGTAGATATCGCCAGAGAGATGACAAGGAAAGATTAATAAACATGGAGCAAATTGGGTAAGTGCTGGGGGGCGGCTCCCTTATATAACCAAATGGTTTCGCAGAAGCGAGTTGTGATTCAACTGGTATGATGTTTGATCATGTTGAACCGAAGCTTTGTATCCAACCCATCATCACATAAATATCAAGTTGGACCGCATACTAAGGTCACAATGTGTTTAAAATACTGCAAGTAGTTCACTTCAACCTTTCATGTTCTTTGGGCAACTGTTCATATTGTCAAGAGTGAATGAGTGTCTATGTTCAAGGTTGATTTCAGATGATGGTTCGATACCATCTTTCATCAAAACCAAGCATAACAAATGATACTAAGTTCACTGTTTCACAATCTACCATGCGCAAAAGACATCGTAACCAGCAGGATGTAAATATGCATCAATTTTCATTGTTGTGACAACTCTATGAGTTGTTTTACTAGTTGGCAGGCCTTCTGATTTGGCTACAAACCTTAAATCTCACTCATTTGTATATATCTTGGCAGCAACTTGCAGGGTTGCTGCGGCACCTTGAAGCATTGTCACATAGTCTTTCTATTAAATATATTACTGAACCATATGCCGAATTTAAAAAATCACATTAGCTTCCTCCAAGAACTCCCCCAGAAATTAAGAATAGTGCTGCCAACACCAGAAAGTGCTAGTTCAGTCAGTAGGGTCTACAAAGCCAGTGATATGTTCTTGAATACATACAAGTGCCAATGAAAACCATAACTCAGACTGCTAGCCCAGTGAGAAGGGTCTACTGAGCCAGCGATATGCTCTCGAATACATACCAATACTAATGCAAACCACAACTCCGATTAATACTTCTGACGAAAAGACAACCAGGTACGTTGGTAGTACCACTTCCACACTCCTGCATAAGTACTGCTCATCTACACATGCTCTGAAGACTTATGCTGGCGAATTCAGATGCTTTTCGGCACCTGCTCGTTTGGCTTTGACGCGTCAACATCATGTGGAGTTGCTGCAAACTTCCTATACATAGTCGGTATTTGGCCTGTTGGTATATCCTTCATTGCACATTTTCGTTTGAGGCTGGGAGCGGTCATGATGATGGTAATGTCTAGAGTATGTACTCCTTGTTCGTTTCAAGCAATGAAACAATTTCGGTCGCCAGGGCAACCATCAAAGACTCTTAGAAACTCAGGTATATCTTTTCGTACTCATCAACTTATTGATTGACTGCCCAAGATCAGCCATCCATCCATCAATCTTAGAGTTTTCAATAAACACATTATTCCACAATCGATTATAAGGTATTCACTCTGAACTACATTCAAAATCGTATCAACAACGTCTAAAGTTGCCAATGCCATCAACCAACAAGAGAAATGTTAGAATGTTCATTTGCAAGATCTTTTGCAAGTGTTGCAACTCTGATACCTGGAGGACTCAGCATATGGAGATCAATCATCCCCAACAGTACGATGCAATGATGCAAGCGGCTTCAAACTTTACATCAAGATCACATCTCAGTTCAGCTATCAACAATGAAAAGTGGGAACGAAAGATCCAGAGTTTCCCAAGCAATGAGAATAATCGAAACCCACCCACTGTCTTTTGGAACCATGATCCCATGCCAGATACACTCAATTACTTGCAATCACAATCACAAGAGCCTTTGGCACCTGCAGAATCGGTACAAGTATCACCAGCAGTCCGAAATGCTGGTCTGCCACTGCACTATATTCCCACCAAGGCCGAAAACAACTCCACACATCGTCATGCCAACCCTGGGCATCTGTATTCCGATGCTTCTGAGTTTTGCCTTACAGAGATATTGACTGTGCACGGATCGCCATCAATTCTGATTGATCATTTGTTAAAGGGAGACGCGGGGCTCCAACCATTGGTCAAACAATCTCTAAAGTCGACACACATACTCCATCAGATGATTGACCTAATGTCTGATTGGCTTGGCCATTCATCATGGATAAAGCAGAGAACAAATGTAATTTGGAATGAAAGCCATCCTAAGCCGATTGAGTTTTACTTCAAGGATAATATATACTGTGCCAAATGGCTTTTGCATCAAAACGCATACGATGTCAAGGTTTCAAGGCTCGGAGTTCTAGGGGTTATAAAAACCAAACTAAAATAGTGGGTATAAGGTTGCAGTGATCGCGGGTACTGCGTAACCGGCAAGAGACTCGAATTCCGGAATCACAGAAGTGAACAAAGGTTGGTGCCGAAGCTATTGATTGTTTTGTAGACTAGAGAACGAGTGAAGAACAAACCTATCCACCGCAAATCCAGCGCCCTTATATACCACTAACGCGACCGTCGTCACCTTTACTCACTCGTTTCCAAAATACATCCGAACCATACCCAACTATGTACGCAACCCTTTCAAACCGTAAACCACGCCATAACGATCACGCCATATTTACAACGCAACCGTAAAAACCTGCTTCCCTTCCTTCAAACCTGATTCGTTCCTTCGCAACCTGTTTCTCTTCCTATTCCCCTATGCCCTTCATCGATCCATACTCTTCCTCCGATCCTCACTCGACACAACCGTGCCATACGAGGAGGATCTAGAGTATGCTCCTGAGCATCGTGTCAGCAACTATGGGCGGTGTCTATACAATGAGATGTACACAGCTGACTGCTGGTAGGAAACCCAGGTAGGTCAATTGCCTGGTATAATAAGAAAAATTGTTCTGACAAAGTTCAACATTGTCTCCCAGAAGGCGAAACTGTTCTTCCCATGATCTTCTTCTCCCATTCGACACATCTCACCAATTTCTCTGGCGATGAGAAAGCATGGCCTGTATACATGACTTTTGGTAACCTCTCCAGCACCATACGGATGAAAGCAACAACTCACAGCGTCGTCCTGGTAGCAATTCTGCCACAGCCATTGCAATTACATCACAGCCCTGCTCCACAAAAGCCGGCCAACGAGCCCATGATTGACTTCTCATGCAGAGTGTTCTTGACTACTTGCTGCGGCCTCTGACCAACACTCAAAATTGTCAGTTCACCACATATTGTACCAATAGTCATTACCTGTAGTACTATATGGTTATGTCTGGATGGGTTGCTGAGTATCCAGAGCATGCGGTACTGCAAAATTATGGATATTGATTATGTCCTTGTTGTAAAGTTGAAAAGAAGGAATTGGGAAGGTATATCGACATACTGGTAACACTCCACGATCAGAACATCTATTAAACATTCTACCAAGTTGCCCCAGAAACCTGACACGATGTGGAAGATGCTATGGCAATCTTGCACAATGCCAATGATACAAAAGTTCGCAAACTTGCTGAAAGCTCCCGCTATAATGATTCTTCAACCCTGCCAGTTGTCGAGCCAATTACTTACGACCCTGTTGAGGCTGTCTCTATTCTTGGTGAGTATGGCATCAACATTGCTAACAATATATTATGGCACACCGGTTCAATTGTCAGCAATCTTCCAAAACCAGACCACCTTTACACAATGCAGTTGGGCATGTTAAAACATCTTGTGGGGTGGCTCCAACAACTCATGAAGAAGTTCAAATGACTCCCAAAATACAACGAGATATGGGTATCTGTACCGATATACTTGACACTGATGAGACCCAAGAAATCATATGAGGAGGTTAGGCAGTGGACTGGAAAGAAACTGAGAACAATGAGCTGCCTGTTAGAGGTTTCCCCTGAGCATGCGTATGAATTACGTCAGGCTTAGTCTTCCAGGCTTGCCGCTGTCCAAAGTTGAGTCGGCGGTCAAGAACACACTCCTGAGGATGTCTACTGATGAGTTAGTGGATGGCTCAACATAGCCAGGTGAAATCCCCATAATAGTCCATGCTACACTACTATGTCTCAGCAGAAGGGTTAGCTACGCCGTGTGCGGACAGTACGCACACTCAATCAGATAGTATCTTAGGAGTAATTCCTATAGTACTGGCTAAGGCATGGGAGACACCAACCATACTGCCGAAGCAACATAACTGCCGAGCGGGGTCCTTCTGGTCAGCTGTGCGTTACAGATCAGACAAGTGTTATCTTCAGTATCATACTAATACTGCGACAAACAATATCCAGGCCTAGTCTCCAGGAAATGGTTGGACGTGCAATATTAACTTAGTATGCGGGACTTTGCTATCTCTAGAGTTAGTAAACAAAGGAGATAAGCTAACTGCACCCCAGTAGTTGATTCTACCTAAGAGATAAGTGTTCGGATCTAGACTGTTGAACCCCAGCTCTGTGGTGTTTGTCGTGCAATAACTGACACAGCACACCCCCTATGTCAAGGTTTCAAGGATGGGAGTTCTAGGGATTATAATAACAAAAGAAGAGGGGCAGTGATCACGGGTACTGCATGACAGTTCAGAGACTTGCATTCCGGAATCACAAAAGTGAACAGAGCTTGGTGCCGAAGCTATTGATTGTTTTATAGACTAGAGAATGAGTGATGAACAAACCTATCCTCCGCAATTTTATCCTCCTTATATACACCTGACCCAACCGTCATCACCTTTGCTCACTCGTTCCAATATACATCCGAACATCACCTATCTATGTACGCAACCCACTTGCGCCTTATCTTACAATATAACCATCACACCATATTCACAACCTAACCAACGAAACCTGATTCTTTCCAACACAACCTGATTCCTTCCGACGACACCTGATTCCTTCCAACGAAACCTGATTCCCCTCGTATCCATCATCGATCCATACTCTTTCTTTGATCCCCACTCGACACAACCGTGACACCCTACGAGGAACACAGGTAAGACACAATGACACTAGATACATGGCAATGTATGGGTTGGCAGCTCATTGAATCATTTAACACTATTCCATTCAATATAAAGAAAAATAAGTAATACGAAGTAATGGTCCAATATGTGCGTCAGCAACATCACAATGAATGCAGGATAACCGTTGGGACTCCTGGTGGTGGCGTACGCAACCACACGTTGTCAAACAGAACTCTCCACAACTGACTACTGGGATCGGCTCTGAAGCGACAATCGGATGTGATGTGAACACCCACTTGTGTGGACTGGGTGTTATTGAGATAATACTATACCCACACATCATAGATTACAGAGAAGTACCGTCACTTCTTAGCAGGACTTTTTGATGTGGAAAAATTTACCTATGAAAAACCACCTTAAACGTTCAAGTTTAAAACACAACAATCAACCTCTATCAGAACAAACCACAGTCAGAACACAACAGCGGAAAAAACCACCTGAAATATTATTAAGTTATTTACCTTAACAATATTATATTTTTATGTCCATTGCAAAAGATCAGCACGTTCTATTTGCAGGTGTCCTGCACACTCAAGCAACCACCCGTGCCCGAAATGCCCACATCGCGAAATACCTCATTCGCCATGACATAGTAGAAGATTACTTCCGCTACTTTCACACCGGTGAACTTTGCTGTCATGTAACCTTTGACGAGTCTTCAGAGGACTACCCACTAAACTGCTATGACTTTGAAACAGGGCCGTACTTTGATAGATACCTGTGTGTATACACACACAGCAACGACGCAAACGCATCACGTTTGAAATCCACATCTTCAGTTTTATGATCGTCATCAAACTACGCCTCTATCAGAAAATAGAACAGCGTTACAGATAAAACAACACACATAGTGCCATAGTATCCTGCGAACAGTATAATATCTCGAACATTATGCGAAATACGTTCATGAACTGCGTACTGTGTGAAAACAGATCTTGTTGCGCAGCAAAAGTATATGACATAACCGGAAACTACAAACTGATGGCTTGTTGCCCAGACCACTGTCCATAATATTGCCACAATCAGTGTGTACGTTGCCTTCACATTCAACAATTGGCCCTCAGCGCGCTAGCCAGAACGAGCACAACAACATCATATACGTTTTGACACAGACTAAACCAAAATGGACGCACCCAGGCGCCGCCTCACCTTTGGAGCGGACAGATTGGCACCAGTGTCAACAGCAGTCTCCAAACCAACCTCAGCAGCACCCAAGCCCCTGCCTGAATGGGGCAAGAGGCTACAAGAACATTATCAACACTCGAGGAAGCAATATCAACAAAGAGTGGAAGGAGAGGACACCGAGATGATCGGCTGTGTGCAAGCACAAGTATCACAAGTCGATCCAGAAATGCCGAACCTAATCGAATGCTGCAACAGCAAGCCATTGGCAATAGAAGTCGAATTCGACCATGTTCAGAGAGACTGCCAAATCTTCGCTCAGCAGGTAGAAACCAATTGAGCTTTGGGAACCCAAGTACTGGAAGGACATGAACAACAGATCCGAATACTTGACTTTGTACTCAAAGAAACAAGAACAGGAATCGATGCCATCCAGGACCAAGCACAGCAAATCATTGGTGGTGCAACAGACGAGTTCAGAAGACTCGAAAATAGAATGGAAGATTGCGAAAAAGAACAAACACAACTAAAAGTTAAGCAAGCTTCTCTGGCAATAGCCTACACTGCCCTGCATAACAGGATGATGGACCTGGAAGCCTATATGAAGAAAAATACACCTGATTTTGATGATTTACGGAAAATAGCAGATAGAATCAAGGTAATCGCGGATCCAACCATGAGCCTAAAAGAAGCAATGCAAAGAGCAAAAGTATCCAATACAACACCAGGTAGAGAAGGAAGAACCGAACAAGTTCAGAGCTGGAGGCAAAAAACTCAAAAAAGAAATAGAAGCATTTCTACAATTACAGATTCAGATGTGGCTCCACAACCCGGACTCAGGGGGGGATCAGGTACTGATGCAGTGATGCCCGATCCAGAACCAGGCCCAAGTGGAAATGGAGAACCATCACCACCAAGAGGAACAGGTGGAGATCTACCACCACCTCCGTCTCCATCAATCCCAACCAGACGTCCTATACGATCCAAATCTAGGACCAGGCGTTCCAGAACTAGACGATCCAGATCACGAACCAGGCAACCCACAAGAACACAGGACTCACAACTTAAGATCACGGATCCACCGAAATTTGCTGGGAAGAGTTCGGAGTATTTTGACACCTGGTGGATGTGTATGGAAACATACATTGTGGCCCAGCCTATCTATTCCTTAGGCCAGGAATAAAACTGCAATATTGCAGGGACATCTGGAGGAACACGCCTTAGCATGGCACATGCAGTGGAAAACAGAAGCTTCTACCAAAACGCATGAACGAAGCTGGATGAATTACAGAGCAGCGATAAATGCCAGGTTCCATAATCAATTCAAACAAGAAGCAGCATATAAAGCAATGATGGAAGTAACATACAAGGAAACATTCAGGATATGATCACCGAATACGACACCCTGAATGTTACACCTGGAATACCTGGCGTGGCCTACTGAACCATGTTAATGAAAGGATTGCCACTACAAGTATTCAAACAGTTAGCAACAGTTAACCCAGCAGACAAAATGGATGCAGAACTAAGGGAAATTATTCAGAATACTGGAAAGAATGTGGAAATATGGCAAGCCACAGCAAAGAATTTCGGAATGATTAACCCTACATCCAAACAAATAGGATGAATGTCGGAAACAGGCTTCATTCGAAAGACACCAGCTTTTAGAAAAAACTTCCAATTCAACAAAACTCAGGCGACATACACACCGCCAAAAACAAAGTAGGCAGAACCCCAAGAATTTTAAAGTGCGGAAGGAAAAAAATATGCACAAATGATACATGGAGTCCCTGAGCAAGAAGAGAATAGAACAAGAGCAGCAAATGAATGGATACGGTGTGCATGGCCTTTGGGGCGAAAAGGAGCACACAGAACAATGAAGTGCTTCCAAGCAGTACAAGTCACAAGCGGAACAGCGGATTTCCCAAAAAACTGCCAATTAATAAAAGTAGGAGGATTCGACCAGTTAGAAGACGACCCAATTGACAAATACGAAATTAAGAGTGATAAGGAAAAAGAAGGGCAATTACAAACATCCGAGGGTGATGATATAACAGAGGATAGCCGTTGAGACATTGCGGACGATTGGTGGAACCAAATGGAAGAAATCTCGGATCATGGAAATAATGATAGTAAGTATGGACCGCAGAGTGCCAAATAATACATGGAGGATTTTGGCGACTAGGCGGGAGACAGCCTTTATATAGTAATACGTAGAGGATTTTGGCGACGAAGGCAGGAGAAAGCCTTTATATAGTACCGATCGCAACCTTGAGGATTCCGGAAGGGATGAAACTGCTGGACGGTAGTTGCGCAAATATAAGTATACCCCTCTACAAATAAAAACGGAAGAATTCAAGGACCTACTACAGCCCAGTCATCGTCGAAAGAATGGCTACAAAGGGCAAACAACCTTCTACAGAGGAAGAGAACTCAGCCAAGCGACAAAACACCTCAAACAACTTTGTGTTTTACAAACTCAAGAAACTACACAAAATCCCACAAACATGTATCTGGAAAAGAACAATCTATAAGTTCTGTATAGATTACAACGACGAAACTGGAAACAACTATCAATTCCCGGTCCGAGCAATGTTGGATCTAGGATCAACATCCTTCACAATATCACCACAATATGCAAAAGCATTCAAACTTCCAGTAGTACAAAGAAAATACACCATTAAAGCAAAAAACTTCGGTGGAAATAAGGTAAGTGTACCCAGTATATAAACCATCCCGCTAGGGTTAGCTTTTGGCAACCACCAATCACTCGAAATATTCGAAGTGGTACCAATGCAACAGCAGTATCATGTATTAATACCTGTGTGGTATTTGGAAAAACATAAAGCACAAGGAACATCATATGGCTACCTACATTTCATGCAGTGTGGACATGAATGTTATGGCCATGGTAGGAAAAATCCAGACTGGAACATTACATACGATGATCAAAGAGCCTTCCAATGCGATGCAATCAACATCAGATCAGTCATATTCAGTAATACAACTCAACTAGCAGAGAAGTTGCCTCCCCAATACCCTAAATGGCAATTCCTATTCGACCCTCAAGAATCCGAGAAATTACCAAAACATGGCCCTCATGATCACGAAATCAACCTTAAAACATCGGATGACCAGCGTACGGTTGGCCCAATATATCAATTATCAAGGAAAGAAAACAAACTACTTCGGGAATACATTGATAAAATGACAACAGAAAGAAGAATTCAACCATCTCAGAGACAAGCAGGAAGCCCAATTATGTTCATGCCAAAACCTAATGGCCGTGGACTACAACTTTATGTGGCCTACAGACAATTCAGTGACCTCACAGTCAATGACAAGACCGCGTTACCGCTGGTGGACGAACTACAAAATCGAATGAAAAGAGCAAAATGGAATACAAAATTGGATATGTTGAGACGATCTTGAGGGTAGGAGGAGAAGATCTAATTTGTCTGTCTATTCTCTCTAACTACAGGAGAGATCTATTCTTTATATACAGAAGGAAAACTGAGGTTCCGCGGAGAAACCATCGCGAACATATATTATAAATCGTCTGTGGCTATGCAGGTGGCGAGTGACTCATCATGTATGAGTCTACTCGGCGACTTAGCAATCATTAGCAATCACTCTCTAGTGAATTCCAGCAGCTTCGCTAGCTATCTAGAAACTCGTAGGCCTTTCAAGCTAAATCTTTAGTCAACACTCCCCCTTTGGCCCAAAGGCCTTCGGCAGCCAAATAGAAAGAAACTCAAAGAAATCAGAAAAGAGGAGAGAAACCAAAAGTAAAACCATATGTCTCCTTCGCAAATCCCATTCTTATCCATAGCTGGCCAAGTCCAGTTTCAAATCCAAATCCATATCCGATTTTTGCCATTCCCCCAGGGACTTACTGATCTAGAAAAGAAATGATTGGTAGTCCACTTCCAAAGCCAAGTTTGCTCCTTCTTTCGCCTTCTTTTCTGCATATGCGGCCCATTTTTTCTTACTCCAGCACTCATCTTTTGTATGCCCCTTTTTGCCACAGCCAGAGCATGTATGGCCATCCGAATTCGTATGGGTCGAAGTCGCTTTCTCCTTACCTCTGCCTTTTTTCGACACGAATAAGGCTGCATCAGGAGGGAGCGCTTTGGCTCGTCGAAGGCTGGCCTCGAATGATAATAAGTGGCTAGTGATATCAGCCACAGTGCTCGTTTTCCCAGTAAGCTTCAGGGTTGATGCGTAGGTCCTCCATTCATCTGTATTCGGTAGATTCGCTAAGAGGTAGAACCTTCTCCACCTGTCCTCGACCTTGATGCCACATATTGCAAGGTCGTTGATGATCTTCTCTTGGGCCGTGATACATTTAGTGACTGATGGGTATGATTCGAGTTTGCATGTCGTTAGCTTCGCCATTTCGTATGCTCCATCCAGTTTGATGATTTCTTCGAAGTCTGACTTTATGGTGTCCCATAGCACTTTGGGATCGTCAAACTTTTCGTCCGTATATCGGCTCCGTACTGATGGTTCTAGCATTCCGCTGATGGTACCGGTGGCCTTTTCGTAGTTGTTGCAGTAAGCTCGCCAATCTCGGAGGAAGTTATCGAATCTTGTGAGATATGCCGGGTCCGTCGATTCGGGCTTAAACTTGAACTTAATATCGACAGTGTCTGCAGCCTCGGAGGTGGACTCGGTTGCATTCGGGGAGTCGGTGGTGGAGGGACGATCTCCGAGCCATCTACAACTCGCCAAACGTTGAGATGCTTCAAGAGATCCTTTGCTTCAATGGTCCAGGTACGGTAATTGTGCTCATTGAGCTTCGTGATGGCGGTTGAAGTCGACATGGCTCTTAGTCGACGTGTACGTGTGCTTGAATTCGGTACTCAAGGCTGTTCGTTGTGGTGCTCGATGCTTTTCGTTGTGCTCGATGCTCACTGGCTGAAGGCTTTTCGTGGCGTTCGATGCTCACTGACTCAAGGCTTTTCGTGGTGGTGTTCGGCGCTCACTGGCTCAAGGCTTTTCGTGACGGTTCTTGGTGTTCACTGGCTCAAGGCTTTTCGTGACGGTTCTCGGTGTTCACCGGCTCAAGGCTTTTCGTGACTCGATGTTCACTGGCTCAAGGCTTTTCGTGCTGGTGTTCAGTGTTCACTGGCGCCAGGCTTTTCGTGACGGTTCTCGGTGTTCACTGGCTCAAGGCTTTTCGTGACGGTTCTCGGTGTTCACTGGCTCAAGGCTTTTCGTGACGGTTCTCGGTGTTCACTGGCTCAAGGCTTTTCGTGACTCGATTCTCACTGGCTCAAGGCTTTTCGTGCTGCTGTTCGGTGTTCACTGGCGCAAGGCTTTTCGTGACGGTTCTTGGTGTTCACTGGCTCAAGGCTTTTCGTCACGGTTCTCGGTGTTCACTGGCTCAAGGCTGTTCGTGACGGTTCTCGGTGTTCACTGGCTCAGGGCTTTTCGTGGCTCCATGCTCACTGGCTCAAGGCTTTTCGTGATTCGATGCTCAAGGTCGGTACTTGAGGCTTTCTATGCTCGAGGTCGGTACTCGAGGCTTTTTCGGGTGCTTGATGCTCAAGACTATCTGTGTCTTTGAGTGCGATACTCAAGACTATCTGTGTCTTTGATGTACAAGGCTTTCGTGGCGTGTCCACTGAACGATTCACACTCTATCCCAAGTCGTCTTCTGGATCCGATAGAGGACGATTTAGCTGGAAAGCGCCGGGCTCATAACCTGTTGAGACGATCTTGAGGGTAGGAGGAGAAGATCTAATCTGTCTGTCTATTCTGTCTAACTACAGGAGAAATCTATTCTTTATATACACAATGAAAACTGAGGTTCCGCGGAGAAACCATCGCGAACATATATTACAAATCGTCAGTGGCTATGCAGGTGGCGAGTGACTCATCATGTATGAGTCTACTCGGCGACTTAGCAATCATTAGCAATCACTCCCTCGTGCACTCCAGCAGCTTCGCTAGCTATCCAGAAACTCGTAGGCGTTTCAGGCTAAATCTTTAGTCAACAGGATATGAAGTCAGGATACCACCTAGTATGAATGCCAAATGGACATGAATGGAAAACAGCTGTCAGAACCAAGTTTGGATCTTATGAATATATGGTAATGCCTTTTGGACTGACAAACGCAGCTGCTACATTTCAAAGATAGATGAATGGAATACTACAACCTTTCCTAGGACACAACGATAACGTCACTGTATGTTATATCGATCATGTGATGAATGCAACCAAACGAACTCGAGAAGAACACCACGAATATGTAGGGAAAATACTCCCGGTCCTTTGGGATAACGAATTAGGGGTGGAAATTGATAAATGCAAGTTTGATCAAAAGAAGTTGAGTTCCTATGATTTGTAGTCAGCGGAGACGGAATGAAAATGGCCCCAATCAGGGTTGAAGCAATAACCACATGGCCAATACCGAAAACACAAAAAGAAATCCCAATCATTTGGGGATTATGGAACTTCTATCGAAGATTCATAAAAGGATATACCGGAAGTGTGGCCCCAATAACAGATACGTTGAAAGGAGATTGAAAGAATTTCACATTTGGAGAAACACACAAAGCAGCATACTACAAAATATGCATATTATTTGCAACAGAAAATACCCCAATCCTTCGACATTACAAGGAAGACAGACTAGCAATAGTTGAAACTGATTCTTCATATTTCCCCATGGGAGCAGTTCTATCGCAGAAGTTCGAAGATGGTAAAATACACCCAGTCGCATGTATGTCCAAGAAATTTTCACCAGCCGAAATCAACTATCAAATATATGATAAAGAAATGCTCACCATAGTATATTCCTTCAAAATATGGCGATATTACCTCCAAGGTGCACTACATACGACTATCGTTTTCTCCGATCACATGAATTTACAATCCTTTGAAGAAAGCAATCAACTTAAGCAAAGACAAGCCATATGAGCGGAAATATTACAAGAATATAACTTCCAGATCGTGTACAGAAAAGAATCAGCAAATGGTAATGCACACACCTTATCAAGATGTCCGGAGTTCATCTCTAGAGAGGGAGATATGCAAAGTACGGAAAAGCAAGCCTTGTCAGGACCAGAACTTTGGATGGACATCGGAACAATGAACATTAACGATGATGAAATAGAGGAAATAGATTTTGCAGGATTCTCAGCAGTTGACCTGACATCCGGTATGAAGGACCGATGAAATACCACTGTAGAAAAAGATTGAAACTACAAACAGATGGTTGGAAAAGTCAAAACCAAAGAAGGAAATATCGACGAAAGATTAGAACTAGATAATGATGGTATGTTAGTATGGAAAGGAAGGTTATATGCACCAGTGGGATTCAGAAAGGAAATACTCAAACAAGAACACAACTCGAAAGTGGCAGGACATTTTGGACAAGAATGAACCATGGAATTTATCACCAGGAATTTTTATTGGCCCAAACTAGAAGAAGAAGTTCGAGACTACTGCAACAAATGCGACTCATGTGAAAGAACGAAAAGCCCTCGACACGCAAAGCATGGGTTATTGCACCCACTTGAATTACCATCTTCACCATGTTTGTACATATCAGTCGATTTTATCACAAACCTCCCAGATTCAGATTGATGCAAAAACATCATGGTAGTAATCGATCGCTTCACCAACATGGCTCACTTTATACCAACAGCCACACGAGAATCATCGGTAGTAGGCAGACTGTTCCTAATTAATGTATGGAATACTACAGACTGCCAACAGATATAGTATCAGACTGAAATGAAGTATTCACCGGACACTTCATGGCGGACTTATACCAATTCCTAGGAATAATATGTTCCATGTCAACAGCCTTCCACCCTCACATGGACTGTGAAACAGAACGAATGAACCAAACAATCGAACACTACCTATGAACATATTGCACCTACGAACAACACAATTGGAAAGAAATATTAGCAATGGCCAAATATGCATATAATAACTCAAGATATGCAGCAACCAAAATAATGCCTTTCTATGCGAATTGTGGATACAAACCATGAACCAATTGCCACACCGAAGTGGAGTTCAAAAACCCAAGTTTGGAATCATACACTGATTAAATGGTAGACATCTATGGGAAGTTCGAAATACAACTCGAAAGCCATTGTGAAATGATGGTAACATAACACGACCGTAAAAGAAAGCCAGCGCCTGACCTCGAAGTCAATGACTGGGTAATGATAGATGGAAGAAATATCCGAACCAAGAGGCAGTACAGGAAACTTGACGACAAACTGTATGGACCTTGGAAAATCATTAAAGTTTGAAGTAATAAACGATAGTGTCGGTTAGAGCTACCAGCATCATGGAAAATACACCCTACGCTCAACGTCGCATTATTGGAACAATACCGATGGGAAGTTAAAGAAAGAAATATTCCACCAATAGAAGCAGACAACGAAGGATGGATACCCGAAGCTATTATAGTTAGCGGACCAACAGACAACGATCATGAACAACATGTGTACTTGGTTACGTGGGAAGCATTTACGCATGAAGGAAATACTTTGCAATCCAATGAACATCTAGCAGAAGTAGCACCAGAACTGATTAACAAGTTCCATGAACAAAGACCAGAGATAGAAAAAGATAAACGATGGAGACAAGAAAAGAAGATGCCAAAAGGGCAAAGGTAAAGGAAATAGATTTTCTTTTGTTAAACTCACACCGCTTTGATTTTAAAAGCGGAGGTCACCTTTATTTTTATTTTTTATTTTTATCCAAATGATTAGCTATACCTATTGTATACAATGTCTTAATGGTAAATTATGGCAAAGAGCACTTCTTACATTGGAATACTCTGTTGAGGTCACCAGAACTAGATAGGGAGGTAATGTTAGGGGTTTCCCCTTAGCATGCATATGAAGTATGTCAGACTTAGTCTCCCAGGCTTGCTGCTGTCCAAAGTGGAGTCAGCAGTTACAAACAAACCCCTGAGGATGTCTACTGATGAGTTAGCGGACGGCTCAACATAGCCAGGTGAAATCCCCATAATAGTCCATTCCACAATACTACGTCTCAGCAGAAGGGTTAGCTACCCAGTATGGAAACAGTACGCACATTCGATCAGACAGTAACTATGGCGTAATTTCTATAGTATTGGCTAAGGCATGGGACACACCAACCATACTGCCGAAACAATGTAACTGCCGAGCAGTGACCTTTGGGTCAGCTGTTCCTTTCGAATCAGACCAGTGTTATCTTCAGTATCATGCTCATGCTGGGAGAAAGCATATCTGGGCCGAACTTTCTGGAAATGGTTGGATGAGCGATATTATCTTAGTATGTGGGACTTTGCTATCTCTAGAGTTAGTTCACAAAGGAGATAAGCTAACTGCAACCCGGTAGTTGATTCTAACTAAAAGATAAGTTTTCGGATCTAGACTGTCGAACCCTAGCTTGGTGGCATTTGTCATCCGATAACTGACTGTGCGCAAGCCCTACGTGGAACACAGGTAAGACGCAATAACACTCGATATGTGGCAATGTATGGGTTGGCAGCTCATTAAATCATTGATTACTATTCCATTCAATACAAAGAAAGATAACTAATACCAAATAATGGTCCGATATGTGCATCAGCCACGTCACCATGAATGCAGGATAACCTTTGGGACTCCTGGTGGAGGCTTACGCAACCACATGTTGTCAAACAGAACTCTCCACAACTAACTACTGAGATAGGCTCTGAAGCAACAATCGGATGGTATGTGGACACTGACTTGCGTGGACTGAGTATTATTGAGATAGTACTATAGACATATATGATAGATTACTGAGAAGTACTGTCACCCCTTAGCAGGATGTTTTGACGCAGAAATACTCATCTATAAAAGACCACCTTAAACCTTCAAGTTTAAAACACAATGATCAAGCTCTAGCAGAACAAACCACAGTCAGAACACAACAGCAGAAAAACCATCTGAAAAATTATTAAGTTATTTACCTTAAGAATATTATATTTTATGTCTATCGCAAAAGATCAGTATGTTATATTTGCACATCTCCTGCACACTCAAGCCAACACCCTTGCCCGATACACCCACATCGCAAATACCTTATTCGCCACAATATAGTCAAAAGTACTACCACTACTTTCACACTGGTGAACTCCCCTCTCAAGTAACTTTTAACGAGTCCTCAGAGGACCACCTCCAAGACTCCTACGACATATATACTGGGCCGTACTTTGTTAGATGCGTGTGTATATACATACACTGCAACGATGCCAACGCATCACGTTTGAAATCCACATCTTCAGTTTTATCATTGTCATTAAACTACACCGCTATCAGAAAATAGTTCAGCGTTACGGATAAAACGACACACATCTTGCCGATGTATCCCCCTAACGCTGCCATCTGCTTGCGGTCGTCACCAATACTCTACATTGTCCGAACACCTCCGAAAAACAAACATTTGATGATGCAATCCAATGTACCTGAGCACTCCTTCAGTTTTACCACTACTGCCGATACCCATCCCATGATGAGGATACCTTGAATCTCATGGATGATGCTCTGTGTCGCTTTCACAACTTCAATCATGTCTTCCTGTAATATCAGGTGCACAAAGAACACAACTGAACAATCAAAAGAAATACAGAAAGAGCTCAATAAAGAGCGAGACACAAATATGGACGATTACAGAAATAGCTTTGCAAATGAACAACAACGTCAACTTGATGACTGGAACGATTGGATAAAGTCGGAGGTGGTTGATCACCTGGAGGAGAAGTCATCATTTAACTTTCCAAAACTTCATCTGATAATACACTTCCAGTAATATATCGAGGGATGCACGGGGTTGCAACAGTGGTCTACTGAGGTTGGCGAAGCACCTCACAAAACCCAAATCACAGAGGGGTATTAGGCCACCAATAACACCGGAGATGTCTAACGGCAGATTGTCAATCATTATCTCCGCTGCGAAGGGTTTGCAGTACAGCGAATGAACCACCAAGCCAATGGTTTCAGCAACATTACCAGTAGGCCACCCAAGCTAGACTACAGATATCCAACTGCTGCCACTGGCAGAAGCAGTGTGGGGGGTTCTGAACTCAAGTGACAGGTGTTGTGTGGCTTGATACAGAAGGGAGTTACTACATTTGGAGATATTTGCAATTCATATAGCCAAGACAACATTCACCAGAGTTGTCTGGTCAACTCGACGTTAGTATATTTGAACGTCTCCAAGATATACATTGACATTGATAACCTGCGAACATGCCAGGCTGCCTTATTTCATACCATTGAGATTTCTTTCGAAGAATTGAATGGCCATTTGACATATGACATAATGTGAGCTACTGGAGTAAAGGAATGGTACACGGGACCACTGAGCAATGATTGGGTAAGGGTGAAGATGGTCTGACAACATCAGAGATTTCCTGAACCTGTTCATAACGTATTGCAAGGCTGCTTAACATTCCAATTACTTCGTGTTTTCAAACTCCAAATTCCCAGTCATGTGTTATATTTAGTATTTGTGCTTGTCACGAAACCATTCCATAGAGGATTGCCAAATGCCATCTCTTCAATGGTTTGTGTTTTTCCAGCATCAAGAGAGAATGCCTACAAGGTGCTCGCTGTGGGCCACATCTGCGGCACTGCTTATCTCATACCTGAGGTTCCATCTACTTCAAAGGTGACTTACTCTGACTGGATTGTATATAGTCATATTGATTTGAAAACATGGAATACAATTCATTATATAATGGAGAAGGAGTTGAACGAGGCATTCACTGGCGGGGGAAACAGAGTTTGGCAGCCTAAATTTTTGTTTAGACAATTTCACATGTTGTATATGTGTTTGCCAAATGGATTGTTTCCATGTGCCATTTATATAAACCAAAGTCTTCGCCGAGAGTTGCCAAAGCAACTCTAGGTAAATTGTGAGATAAGGTACTTAACAATGTAATATAGACTATGTATAAGGATAGTAATGGGAGATTGACTACCAATGTACATAGTTGTCATAACAACCCTGCAAGGTGCATGTGCAATGGTATATTACTTGCCAATGAAATACATCGATAGAATTTCCATAACCTAGGGCTTGAGCGACCATGAGTTGTCTATAGAAGAAGTGAATGGGTGTGGAATTATGATACGGAGTTGCAAATAGGGCTGACCTCGCTTACGGTTGCACTAACAACTCCAAGTGTTGCTACGAATACAACTATCAGCATGGTTGCCACCTACGTATGCTCCCAAACGCACCCACTGCAAAAGTCGCTTATGTAGGCGGGTATGGTGCCTATGTAGGCGGAAATCTTTTCCTGATGCATCTCCTACCCCGCTTTCCTCACTCAACACCGCTTCGCTCGATCAAACACCACCATCTCCTGCCCAGCTTCGCCCGATCATCACCATCCTTATTCGATCAACAACCACAATCTGTTCTCTATCACCACCATAATCTCTCGATCAACAACCACAATCTGTTCTCTATCACCACCATAATCTCTCGATCAACCACCGCCAGGTCCTGTGCAACTTCGTTCGATCACCACCTGCCTACTTCGCTCAATCAACTGCCCTCTCCCACCCAGCTTCGATCAATCACCACCAGCCAACCATCTTCGCTCAATCGCCATCAGCCAGCCATCTTCGTTCAATCACCACCAGCCAGGTTTAAACAGCCGCCAGATCCTACCCGGCGTCACATGGACACCACCTTCCATTATTGCTTGATCAACAGTTGCCACTTTCTACCCAGCTGCGCTCAATCACCACCAGCCAGCTTCATTCAATCAATAGCTCACTGCTCCTATACAGATTTGCTGCATCATAACCGCCAGTTCAGACCCAGCTCTGCTCGATCACACCCGACCATCTTCGTATGATCATTAACTTCCAGCTTCTACATAGCTTCGTTCGATTATCACCAGCTACCTTCGCTCAATTATCACCCAGCCAGCTTCACATGATCATCAACCGCCAGCTTCATTCAATCATCCCCCACACGCTCTAATTCTATTTCACAACTCCCTGACTCCTCACAGTCATCTCCGAATCAGCTTCGCTTGATTATGACCAACCAACTTTGTTTGATCAACATCTACCCTCTCCAACTCCACTTCACTCGATTAACCACAACTCCCTGGTGCGCATATTAAGAAACCAGGGATGCAGGGATGGTGGAGTCAATACAATATATACAAGGCTGCACTGGTAGATAGACAGATAAGCTCTTTCGGCACTAAGAAATTAGAATCATCCTGTTTCTTTATTTCTCTTTCTTTCTCCAGTCGAGAATATGTCCAACCAGCTGAAGCCAGTCCGTTCAGATCGTGTCCTGCCAGCCATGAGCTAATCGGTCCATATTGTGCCCGGTGAGCCAAATGCCTACCTGTCGAACTTGTGTCCAGCGAGCCGGATGTCTACCCGCCCAAATCCACTCCCGCCAACCGAGAACCTATCCATCATGATCACAGTCTGCTTCAGTACGGGGAAATTTTGGACCTGCGCTGACTCAATCCAAGATGCTGGCAGACTAGGATATTCTTGGTTTGAACTGGTCTACCACCGGTGATACTACATGACCCTACGTCCAGCCAACCCGTCTCCATCGTCTCTAACCAGCCTAGAACCAACCCGTCCGAAACCTCCCCAGCCAGCTCAAAGCCAATTCGTCCAGATTGTGTCCAGTTATCCGACAGCTAATCCGTACAGATCGTGTCCAGCAAGCCGAAAGCCAACCCATCGAGATTGTATCCAGCGTGTCGAGTTTCTACCCGTCCCGATCCTCTCCAGCCAGTCCGTCCAGATCTTGTCCAGCCAGCAGCCTGCATTGTGTCTAGCCAGCCCAGAGCTCCGTTCTATATACCTTCATCTGTGCTGCGTAACCATGAAGTCTCCTACCCAGTTTCACTCGATCACCACCATCTTCACTCGATCAATAACCGCCAGCTTTTACCTCGCTACTTCGCTCGATTAAAAAGCACCATCTCCTGCAGAGCTGCGCTCGATCACCACCATCTCTATTCGATCATCAACCGCCATCTTCTCTCAATTACCGCCATCTGCTCTCGATCAACATCTGCCAGCTCCTACCCAGATTTACTCGCTCACCACCAACCAGCATCACTTGATCACAAGCCGCCATCTCCTACCAAATTTCGCTCAATAACTACCATCTTCACTTGCCACCTCCTACCTATCATAGCTTGATCACCACCAGCTATCTTCGCTCAATCCACGCCTGCCAACTCCTATCCAGCTTCGCTCGATCACCACTTGCTATCTTTGCTCAATCAACAGCCGCCAGCTCCTACCTAGCTTTGCTCAATCACCACCATCCAGCTTCGCTCAATCAACAGCCACCAACTCCTACCCACCCTCGCTTAATCACCGACCACCAGCTTCTACCCAGCTTTACTCAATCACCACTAGGTATCTTTGCTCAATCAACAGCGGCCAGCTGCTACCCAGTTTCGCTTGATCACCACTTGCTATCTTTGCTCAATCAACAGCCACCAGCTCCTTCCCAACTTGGCTCGATCACCCTAGCTATTTTTGTTCAATCAATTGCCGCCAGCTCCTACCTATCTTCCCTCAATCACCACCAGCCAACTTCGCTCAATCAGCAGCCGCCAACTCCTACCTAGCTTCACATAATCATCACCATCCATTATTGCTCGATCAACAGCTACCAGTTTCTACCCAGCTGGGCTCAATCATCGCCAACCATCTTCATTCAATCAACAACTAACAGCTTCTACAGAAGTTTGCTCCATCATAACCAGCAATTCATACCCAACTTCGCTCAGTTGCAACCAACTATCTTTTTGTGATCAACAACCTCCAGCTTCTACATAGCTTCATTTGATTATCACCACCTACCATCACTCAATTGTCACCCAACCACCTTCACATGATCATCAATCACCAGCTTCATTCAATCACCCCCCACTCACTCTAAGTTTTCTAATGTTGATAAATCAAGTCTTGGCAAAACGGAAACCGCAAAATAAGTCGTCAACTACAGCAGTAACTGTCAAAAGGACACCGGAAATCGATTCCTAGCATCGAATTGACCCCGGCACGACACTCCCGGCGCCCCCGGACCATCGGAAGAGGTTGGGCACTTCGCCAACGTAACGAGTACGTGTCTGCAACACAACGACCAAGCTAGGAACGATGGCAACCACGGGAAGAGAGAGCCCCACCGGCGCAGCAGATGAGGGGATCAGAGCACCAGCTCAGAGAGGAGACACGAATGTGGAGGGGGCTACAGGAGTAGTAGCGGCGAATGGCACTCCCGGCGACGCGTCGGTGACACGCGTCGCCCCTACGACCACGAGCGCGACCGCAGCTGAGCCGCTGGAGCGCAACGAAAATGGGAAGAGACTGAGGAGCGAGAGCCCAGAGGTTTCGAAGGCTCCGGGGGACTGGAGGAGCCGCATGGAGAGCACGGTTCAACAGCAGGCACAGGAGCTGGCGCAGCTGCACCGAACCGCCAGGCAATTAACAAACTTGTTGGAAGCTCACGCAGCATGCGAAGAGGTACAATGGGCAGGAGTGAAGGCGTGGATGGAAGAGAGAGAGGGGAAGTGGGAGTTCCGCCATGAGGAGAACGTGCTGTGGGCAGCAGACATCTCAAACATGGTTGCGGAGATCACAAACGAAAAAAGAGGGGAGTCCAGAGGGATATTCAGGAAGCGAAGGGAATCACTGACATGGACGTGGAAATAAATCCGGATGCGATGGAGGAAGTCCACATACCGACGGAGAGAGTCATGAGTGAGGAGATGAATGCACAGAGACCACAGATGCAGGCCTGAAGGCATGCACCGATGATTCCCCCAGGGGGAAAGGCCACGGCAATCACACCAGCGGTACCGATTGTCACGAGCACACCGCGAGCGATTCAGCTGAAAGGTCAAGACAAACCTACATTGATCGCCCCACCGAAGAAGAACGGCAATGCACCAGCAATGCGCCCAAGGGCCCGAAGGCGGGAAAGAAGCCGGAGAGCAAGCAGCCGAAACAGCAACAACAGCAACAGCAACAACAACAACCGAAGAAACCGACGTATGCTGAGAAAGCGGAATGGCGGCCAAAGGACAAAATGAAACGGATGGGGCTTTCCAAGTTGTCGAGAGGAGAAAGAAGAACAAGGGGGAGGAGAAGCAGGAAGAGGACGGCACGAACTTCATCCCCAATAACAAACATACGATGGAGAACAGGAGAGTTACATTCAGGAGGAACAACGCACTCCTACACTCACAGAAGAAGGACGTTGAGAGCGTGTCAGGAATTAATATTGCGTTACATGCGGCAGGTGCCCCGTACCACATCAGGATGACGGACATCACAACCAACGTTAGAGGAACCATCACGGCCCTAGCCGGCCCAAATGCGTCAGCGGACATGTTGGTGGCATGGAAAGAGGTAGTGGTAAAAGCAGCCAGGCGCATGGACCAGGGGATCATCGATATTGAGAAAAATGAGACCTGGGAGAAAGTGAAGATGCATGGGATCAGTTTCGACCAATATGCAGCTAGGAGGTCGGGAGGCCTGGAAAAACTCAGGCAAGAAATTCAGGCGGAAAACGAAGGAGTAGTCATTCCGATGGCTGTAAATTGGTTAGGGAGACCCGCAGACGTTAAGAAGAAGAGAAAGAGTGGGGAGAAGCAGGCAACGTCAGTGGTCTTTTCGATCAAAGGGAAGAAGATGGCACAGAAGTGCTTAGAGAAAGGATTGAGGGCGGCAGGAGTGTGGCATGAAGTGGAGAGATACATTCGTGCTGGACCGAATACTTTTTGTGAAAGTTGCTGTGGGTGGGGACACCACGTT
Source organism: Trichophaea hybrida (assembly GCA_015178995.1). NCBI lineage: Eukaryota > Fungi > Ascomycota > Pezizomycetes > Pezizales > Pyronemataceae > Trichophaea > Trichophaea hybrida. The sequence continues at coordinate 62,592 of WHVE01000508.1, forward strand.
TCGAAGTGCGGCAGAGTGGCAATGGCGAAGTGCATGCTGTGCACCGGAACACACAAAACGGAAGATCACGAGTGCGATGTCGTGGGATGCAAGGCCAAGAAGGGCCAGAATTGCACACATAACAACGACAAATGCGCCAACTGCAAAGGAAACCACATCGCGAAGAGCAATGTGTGCCCCAAGAAACAGGAGGCAATCCAGAAGGCTAAGGGGAGAGGACAATTTGGAGAGAGAGAGTCAGAGGAGGAAAGAACATTCCCCAAAGCCAAGAAGTACCGAAGGAAAAGGAGGATGGGGCCCCGGCCACAGAGGGAGCAGAGAAGAAGACAGGAGAAAGCCAAGAACCCGACAAAGGACAAGGCAAAGAGGAGATCCAGTTCCGGCAACGCAGCAGGCGTCAGATGAGTCAATCCCCGAGACGCAATGGTAAAAATCCTACAGGCCAATTGTGGGAAGGGGAAGGATAGTACCTTCTTGGCGTTGGAAAAGGGAGTGGAAAGGGGGGCGGATTTTGTGGTAATACAGGAGCCGTATCAAAGTAAAGAGGAGGAATACCAAATCAGCCATCCGGCTTTCAGATTAGTAAGAGGAAAGAGAGTCATGACCGGAGTGAGAGTGGACACGATGGTTACAGTCGACGAACTAGGGGATTTTGGAGGCCAGGGTGACATACAGGCCTTCGACATCACCAACAAGAGAGGAGTCAAAGTCAGAATCGTTAATGTGTATGACCAGACACTCCAAGAAAACAACAACAGACCATCAATCCGACCAGCGAGGGAGGCAAGATGGGACGAAATGATCACCAAGGGCAATGTGGTAGTGTGTGGAGATTTTAATGCTCATAGCCCATGGTGGAATAGCGGGTGCAGTCAAAGGAGGGATGCCAGTTTTTTGGAGAACCTCGTTCTACGACACGACCTGGAAATAATCAACGATGGCCAAATGACCAGAGTTGCGTGGAAAGAGAACGAGCTGATCGAGTCGATAATTGACATCATGCTAGTGAGAGGGGGGGGAGGTGACAAATGCATCGGCAAGAACAATGACAGAAGACGAAGAAGACATAGGGTCGGACCATAAAATGATTGAAGTGGAGTGGGGCAGGAAATCAGAAGATGGTACGAGCCAAGAAGTGATTGCATGGAATATCGACGAAATCGAAGAGGAGGAATTAAAGGAAATGAAAAAGAACTGGGGGGAATGGAGTGAGAAGAGAGGGGTTTTGTCGGAAAAAAGCACAATTCAAGAGCTGGAAGACGAGGCGGTGGTGATAAGAAACGAAATCACCAGAGTACTGAGGCAGAAGGCGAAGAAAGTCAGAATATGTGTGAGATCAAAGAGATGGTGGAACGCCAGGATAACGGAGAATAGGAAGATCTTGGGTTTCATGAAGAGGGAAAGAAGAGCAGGCAGAACCAACCATGCATCCGTCAAGGCGGCAAGGGAGGAACTGCGGAAGACTATCAGAGGGAGCAAGAGGGACTGCTGCAATACCTTCGTACAAGAAGCGGAAGGAGATAAGGTGTGGAGGGTGCTGAAGTACACGGGGAAACAGGGAGAACTTACGGTCAAGGCTTTGCAGAAACGCCAAGGGGGGTTGGCGACTTCCTGGGACGAAAATGCGGAGCTCATTAAAGAGGTTGGGTTCCCGAACCCTTTGCCTGGAATGAAGAAGAAGGCGAGGGAAGAGGGAGGAGAAACCCACCTGGAAATCAAAGAAGAAGAGGTCAAGGAGGCTATCTACACACAGAGTGTAAAGAAAGCACCAGGACCGGACAAAATCAACTTCAAGATAATAAGGTTACTGTGGGAATGGGACGCGAAAAGAATAGTCGCCTTAGTGCGAGCAACCATATGATTAGGACATCATCCGAAGGAATGGAAGATGGTCACAGGAGTAGTGATACCCAAACCAGGAAAGCCGGACTACAGTCAAGCGAAGGCTTACAGGGTTATCGCACTCGAAAATTGTTTAGGAAAGGTGGTCGAAAAAGGGGTAGCAACTAGGATATCAGAGGAGTGCGAAAGGAGAGGACTACTACATGACGGCCAGTTTGGATGCAGGAAACAAAGATTGGCGGTCGACGCGGTGGGAGTGATGATTAGGAGGGTACAGGAGGCATGGAAAAGGGGGAATATCATGGCGGCTATGCTGATGGATGTCAAGGGAGCCTTTTCAAGTGTGGCAAAAGGAAACCTAATCCAGACAATGGAAGATATGAAATTCGAAGCAGACCTGTGCAGATGGGTGGAGAGCTATATGTCGGACAGAAAAGTGAGAATGAAAATGGATGGAAGGACGGGGAAGGTGATGGACATTGAAACAGGAGTGCCGCAGGGATCGCCAACATCCCCAATCTTGTTCGCGATATACATTGCTGGCCACTTCAAGAAGGCAGAAAAAGAAGCGCCGGAAGTCACAACGCTATCCTTTGTGGATGATGTCGCCTGGGTTGTGGAAGGAAGAGATATCGACCAGTGCACAGGCCAGATGGAAAGGTGCGCAACAAGAGCTACGAAATGGGCGGAGATGAACGCCGTTCAATTCGATATCGCAAAAATAGAAGCAGTTCTGTTCTCCAAGAAGAGAAACCACCGAGGGAATAATGTCAAGAAGAAGATCCAGGTGGACGAGAACAACTCGATACCGTTCAATTCAAAACCGACAAGATGGCTAGGAGTGTGGATGGACAAGAAACTCAACTTCCAACATCACCACCAGGTCGTCATGGCAAAGGCAAGAAAGCGCAAGCAAGAGTCAAAGGGATAACCGGACCACTCGGACTAAAACCAGAAAACGCAAAGAAAGTCCAATTAGCTGCGGTTCAGTCAGTGGCCCTGTACGGGTCAGAATTGTGGTGAGACAATCAATTAGAACGCAAACACAAACTCCAGAAACTGATTAACGAATCGGCAAGAAGAGTCACCGGAATGTTCAAGTCGACAACAACGGTTCCGCTACTTAAGGAAGCAGGACTACGACCAGCCTTATCGCGACTCAACAACAGGAGGAGACGATTTGCCAAAAGATTAGCTGAAATGCCGAACCAAGCGGGAGGGGGGGTGCTGTTAGAGGGAGAATCGAGTTTGGCAACAAGGCTGAAAAAAGACATCGGGGTTAAGGGGAAGAAAGAAACGAACTCTCTACCGGAGCACCCACAAGCAGCATACGCAAAAGTCTACATCCTGGGAAAGAAGGAAGCACTTAAGACCGCCCATACAACAAGCGAAGGCCTAATTCTTTGGACGGACGGATCCAGACTAGAAGATGGAAGAGTGGGGTGTGCCGTGGTATGGAGGGAAGGCGAAGAATGGGATGAAGAACGGCATTACCTGGGAAAGAAAAAAGAGGTGTTCGACGCTGAAGTGTACGCCATCGAAAGGGGTCTATGAAGAGCAGCAGAGATATTACCCAGAACAGGAGACTCGAAGGTCGTTATCTTCTCAGACTCAGTCACTGCGATACAGCAAGTACAAAATGATAAGCTAGGTCCTGGACAGCACATGGCGAAAAACGCAATTCAATGGAACAACAAAATCGTGGGAATGGGAGCGGGCGTAGAGTACCGGTCGGTACCGTCTCACGAAGGAGTTGAAGGGAATGAAAAAGCCGACGAACAAGCAAAGGCAGCCACGGAGAGAGTGGAGGGCACGCTAAAGCTTGCAGAAAGTTACAAGGGATGGTCAATGGCGAAAGTGCAGAGGAGAGTCACGGAAGCCAAGTGGGCCGAAACGGAAAAATGGTGGAAGGCGAAGTTCAATGGCAAGAAGGGGGGGTACAGGCTGAACAAAAAGAGGAGGATGAGCGAGCTGTTGGGCGGAACCAAGAAAAGTGTCGCGGGAAGGTTTCTCCAGTTAAAAGTGGGACATGCACTGACAGGAGTCTATCTGGAACGCATTAAAAAGAAGGAAAGCAAAGAGTGCTGGTGGTGTGGACACTCGACGCAGACAGTAACCATTTGTTCAAGTGGTGCAAGAAATGGAAGCGGCAACAGGATACTCTGTGGGAGAAGTTGAGGAAGAAGTGCAAGATGAAGGAGAAAGGCAGAGTACCGATGGCACAGGTGTTCGATACGGAAGAAGCAGAAAAGGCAATGTTGAAGTTTTTGACGGATACTGATGTCGGGAGAATTATGAAGGCTTAGGGAAGGGACGGGCAGGGAATGAGGAGGGTGGAAAGATGTAAAGACGTGTTGATTTGAAGAAGGGGAGAAGGAGAAAGGGATGATACGACGTCGCTCAAAGAGACAAGAAGGGACACCTGGCGGTCACACTGGAGAAGTATCTTGGAAAAGGTTCGATTATGTCATGGCCGCAAGCGGCCGAATACAGTATGATTCAAACAAACTCTAAGTTTTCTTCACTTTATCAACCCTACAGCCAGCTCACAGTCAGCTCCCAGACGGCTTCGCTTAATCATCATGACACTCCAAATCCACTTCGTTTGATCAACTCCAGTCAGCTGCCAGCCTGCTTCACTTGATTATAACTGTTGGTGCAAGTTGACTGACATAACTGCTAAGAGTTTAGCCTGGAGGCTCTCGATGTCATTCGGAGGTGTGGCCGGAACTCAAACTGATAGCGTCGATTATCCACCCGGACTTGAGCACGACATCCGGTTCCAGGTACGACACGTTCCGGGCATGATGTCCATTCTCTTATATAGAGCTTTCTCTTTCTCTCTGTTTGTACATTAGACAATTCAATACATTCGTTCTTCCTCACCGACTCCATGTCACTCGATTAACCACAGCTGCCCAGCGGGCATGTTGAGAATGTAGGGGTACAGGGATGGTCGAGATAAATGAGAATCATCCTCTTTCTGTCTTTCTCCGTTGACTGCCGTTACCACCGATTGGAATCCGACTTAAGGCGACTCTATTGAAAAACCATGCCATGCGCGAGGGAAATCTAAGTCTAAGTCCTTGCAAAGCTTACCCGGCTATCGGTTCGACCAATTAGGTTGCTTACGTCCAGCCAAGACATAGCTATAAGCAAATTTATTGGCCGCAGTTAAAATATGGGCGGCGAAGCCGCCTCCGTTGCTTGTATCATTCAACCCTACATTTTGAACTGCCATGTGTCAGCATTACTCCCAGTGCTCGCAGGCGGGCTTTTAGTGCCAGCACGTGACCGGATAAGCGAGCCAATCACTTTGTTGGACTTGGACGTAAGCAAATTGATTGGTCGAGGGGCCCGGCTGATGTTGATTGCCACCGAACGAGTGTAGCGTCAATCTTACCTTGGAACGAGAGGGTCTGATTGCTGGTGTGCATACTAAATTCAATGAGATGGAGCGTATGTTGGATGCATTGAATCCGGAATCGATGGCAAAGGAGAAGTAGACCCACGAGAATGTACTACTAGATATATATATTTGAAGTTTTACCCCGGCCTATAGTTACCTGTAGTCCAACTGCAGGCTTTTCAGCCCATGGTTTACCCAGGCGCCTGCCGTTTCCACCTGCTGAAAGCCTGCCAGGTGTGGGCCGCACACATGGCCCGGCCCACCAGGCCGGCGATGTGTGGGCTCGGCCAGGCTTACCCCTGAAACTGGCCCGCCTGGCCCATCAGAATCACTGGAAACTGGGCAAACTACTGCCACTAGTGGAGTTCGCATATAATGCAAACAAGCATAAGGCGACGAAGAAGCTACCATTCGAAGTGTTGAACCGAACGACCGTTGACTGAACTGAACGGTTAATAGTCTAAGACTAAAAGGAACGACAACCCAGACGCAGGTGCACCTCTTTCGTCACTGCAGCCGGTAGAAATACCAGCAGAGAGGGCTCGGGAAAGCCGTGGGGAAGTCAACGGGCAGGAAAGCGGGCAGATGCCGGCACGGGCAAGTCTCTGGGCTGTTTTCCATGGAGAAGTGCGATCAAGTGGTGATGGACTTCCTGGCTACCGACGTCGGGAAGTTCCCGCCCAAGCGTGTGGAGGAGTGAAGTTCTTCGGGGGTCCTTGTTCGGTGGTCTCTCTTTTCGGTTCTTTTCTTATTTTTTGTTTGAATCATACTGTATTGGGCCGCTTGCGGCCATGACATAATCTACCCTTTTTCGTGATACTTCTCCAGTGTGGACCATCAGGTGTCCCTTCTTGCCTCTTTGAGCAAAGTCGTATCATCCCTTTCTCCTTCTCCCCTTCCCTGAGACTAACTAACTAAATCATTTCCACCCTCCTCATTCCCTGCCTGCCCGTCCCCTCACTAAGCCTAAGCCTAAGCCTCCGTAACTCTCCCGACATCAGTATCCGTCAGAAACTTCAATACTGCCTTCTCGGCTTCATCCGTATCGAAGACCTGCACCATTGGTACTCTGCCTCTCTCCTTCATCTTGCACTTCTTCCTCAGCTTTTCCCACAGAGTGTCCTGCTGCCGCTTCCATTTCTTGCACCACTTGAACAAGTGGTCTACTGTCTGCATCGAGTGTCCGCACCACCAGCACTCTTTGCTTTCCTTCTTTTTAATGTGTTCCAAATAAACTCCTGTTAGAGCATGCCCCACTTTAACTGGAGATACCTTCCCGTGACGCTCTTCTTGGTCTCGCCCAACAGCTTGCTCATCCTCCTCTTCTTCTTCATTCTGTACCCCCCTTTTTGCCATTGAACTTCGCCTTCCACCACTTTTCGGTTTCGATCCACTTGGCTTCCGTGACCGTTCTCTGCACCTTTGCCATCGACCATCCTTTGTATCCTTTCACAAGCTCCCAAGTGCCCTCCACTCATTCCGCGGCTGCTTTTGCTTGTTCGTCGGCTTTTTCGTTTCCTTCAACTCCTTCATGAGATGGTACCCACCGGTACTCTATTCTACTCCCTTCCGACAATTTTATTGTTCCACTCAACTGCGTGTTTAGCCATCCTTTGTCCAGGACCTAGCTTATCGTCTTGTACTTGTTGTATTGCAGTGACTGAGTCCGAAAAGATAACCACCTTCGAGTCACCTGTCATTGGTAACATATCTGCCGCATTCCGTAGGCCTCTTTCGATGGTGTATACTTCAGCATCAACAACTTCTGTCTTCTTTCCCAGGTAGTGTCGCTCTGCTTCCCATTCTCTTCTCCCTCCTTCCATTCCACAGCACACCTGACTCTTCTGTCTTCTAGCCTTGATCCGTCTCTCCAAAGAATTAGGCCTTCATTTGTTATTTGAGCGACCTTCAGTGCTTCCTTCTTTTCCAGGACATACACTTTCGCTTCCGCTCTCAGTGGGTTGATGGGTAGAAAGTTCGTTTCTCTCTTCCCATCTACCCCTAAGTCTTTTCTCAGCCTTACTGCCAACGTTGACTCTCCCTCCACCAACACCCCTCCTCCTGACTGGTCTGGCATTTCGGCTAGTCTTTTGGCGAATCGTCTCCTCCGATTATTGAGTTGCGATATCGCCAGTCTCAGGCCTGCATCCTTAACTATCGGAACCGTCGGTGTTGACTTGAAATTCCCGTAACCCTTCTTGCCGATTCATTGACCAGTTTTGGAGTTCGTGTTTGGGTCCTACCTGTCCATCCCACCACTGTTCTGACCCATACAATGCCACTGAGTGAACTGCCGCTATCTGGACCTTCTTTGCGTTTTCTGGTCTGAGCCCGAGTCTTCCGGTCATTCCTTTGATTCTCCCCTGCGCCTTCTGTCCTTTGGACATGACGACTTCGTGGTGGTGTTGGAAGTTCAAGTTTCTGTCCATCCATACCGATAGCCATCTGGTCGGTTTCGAATCGAACGATATCGGTTGTTCTCGTCCACCTGGATTCTCATCTTGACTTCATTCCCTTGGTGGTTCCTTTTCTTCGAGAACAAGACTGCTTCTGTTTTCGCTATGTCGAACTGGACGGCGTTCATCTCTGCCCACTGTGTAGCTCTCCTTGCGCATCTTCGCATATGACTTGTACACTGGTTGACATCCTGCCCATTCCACCACCCAGGCGACATCGTCCACGAAGGATAACATTGTGACATCCGGCGCTTCTTTTTCTGCTTTCTTGAAGAGAACGGCGATGTATATTGCGAACAGAATCGGTGAGGTCGGGGATCCCTGTGGTACTCCTGTTTCGACATCCATCACTTCTCCCGTCGTTCCGTCCATCATTATTTTTACTCTTCTGTCAGACATGAAGCTCTCCACCCACCTGCACAGGTCTGCTTCTAATTTCATGTCTTCCATTATCTGGATCAAGTTCCCTTTAGCGACGCTCGGGAAGGCTCCCTTGACGTCCATCAATATGGCCGACGCGATGTTCCCCCCCTCCACGCTTCTTGCACTCTTTCACCATCATCCCCACCGCATCGACTGCTGACCTTCTTTTTCTGCATCCAAACTGGCCGTCGTGTAGCAGTCCTCTCCTCTGCACTCCTTTGAGATTCTCGTTGCCACCACTTTTTCAACCACTTTTCCGAACAATTCTCGAGTGCGATAACCTGTACGCCTTTGCTTGTTCATAATCTGGCTTTCCTGGCTTGGGTATCACTACTCCAGTGACCGTCTTCCAATGCTTCGGATGATGTCCCATCGTATTGTCGATTTCACTAAGGCTACTATTCTGCTTGCATCCCACTCCCACAGTAGTCTTATCATCTTGAAGTTAATTTTGTCTGGTCCTGGCGCTTTCTTGACACTCTGTGTGAAGATAGCTTCCTTGACCTCTTCTTCGGTGATCTCCAGGTAGGTCTCTCCCCCTCCTCCTTCGCCTTCTTCTTCATTCCTGGCAATGGTTTTGGGAACCCGACCTCTTTTATGCACTCCGCTTTTTCACTCCAGGAAGTCGCCAGCCCCCCTTCTCGTTTCTGCAGAGCCTTGACCGTAAGTTCTCCCTGCTTCCAGTATACTTTAGCGCCCTGCACACCTTGTGTCCTTCCGCCTCTTGCACAAAGGTGTTCCAGCACTGTTGCTTGCTCTCTCTGATGGCTTTTCACAGTTCCTTCCTTGCTGCCTTGACGGATGTGTGGTTGGTTCTGCCTCCTCTTCTTTCTCTCTTCATGAACCCCAAGATTTTCCTTTCTCCGCTATCCTGGCATTCCACCCCTTCTTGGATCTCACATATATTCTGACTTGCTTTGCCTTCTGACTCAGTAACCTGGTGACTTCGTTTTTTATCACCTTCGCTTCATCTTCCAGCTATTGGATCGTGCTTTCTCCGACAAAGTCTTCCTGCTTCTGCTCCATTCGCCCCATCTCTTCTTCATGTCCTTTATATCCTCCTCTTCGATTTCGTCGATGTTCCACGCAATCACTTCATGGTTCGTACCATCCTCGATCATCTCCCCCACTCTATTTCGATCATCTTATGGTCCGAGCCTATATCTTCTTCGTCCTCTGACATTGTTCTCGCCAATGCATTCATCACATCACCGCCTCTTACTATCGTGACATCAATTATCGACTCAATCAGCATGTTGTTTTTCCATGCAACTCTGGTCAGCTGCCCATCGTTGATTACCTCTAGGTCGTGTTTTAAAATGAGGTTTTCCAAAAAACTAGCACTCCTTCTTTGACTGCACCCACTGTTCCACCATGGGCTGTGAGTTTGAAATCTCCACAGACTACCACATTGCCCTTGGCGATCATTTCATCCCATCTCGCCTCCCTCGCTGGTCGGGCTGCTGGTCGGTCGTTATCTCCTTGGAGTGTTTGGTCATAGACATTGACGTTTCTGATCTTGACTGCTCTCTTGTCGGTGACATCAAAAGCCTATATGTCCCCTCGGCCTCCAAGTCCCCTAATTCGTCGACCACAACTGTCGTGCCACTTTTACGGCAGTCATGGTTCTCTTCCCTCTCATCAGTCTGAAAGCCGCATGGCTAATTTGGTACTCCTGCTCTTTTCCTTTTCCCTGATACGGCTCTTGCATCGCCACCAAATCTGCCCCTGTTTCCACCCCCATTTCTAGCGCCAGGAACGTACTATCCTTGGCCTTCCCACAATTTGCTTGTAGGACTTTCACCATTGCATTTCTGGGATCGACTCTTCTGACTCATGTTGCGTTGCCGGCACTTGGATCTCTTCTGTGTCTCTTTCTGCATTTTCTGTGGCCGGGCCTCGGTCTCGTTCTCTGGTTTCTCTTGGCTTGGGCGATGTTTCTCCCTCTCCCTCTCTCCCTCCAGCTTGTTCTCTCTTTCTTGGCCTTTTGAATTGCCTCCTGTTTTTTAGGGCACTTGTTACTTTTTGCGATATGGTTCCCTTTGCACTTGGCACACTTGTTGTTGTTGTGTGTGCAATTCTGGCTCTTCATAGCCCTGCACCCTACGACGTCGCATTGATGGTCTTCTGTCTTGTGTTTCCCGGCGCACCGCATGCACTTCACCACCCCCAGTCCCCAGCCTGCCGCACTTCGAGACATGATGTCCCCATCCACAGCAACTTTCACAGAAAGTGTCTGGTCCGGCGTGAATGTATCTTTCCACATCATGCCACACTCCTGCCGCTCTCAATCCTGTCTCTAAGCACCTCTGTGCTATCTTCTTTCCTTTGATCGAAAAGACCACAGACGTCGCCTCTTTCTCCCCGCTCCTCCTCTTTTCCTTAATATCTGCAGTCCTTGCCAGCCAATTAATAGTCATCGGAACGACTACTCCTTCGTTTACTGCCTCTATTGCTTGCCTGAGTTTCTCCAGACCTCCCGACTTCTTAACTGCATACTGGTCAAAGCTGATCCCATGCATCTTCACCTTCTTCCAGGTCTCATTCTTTTCCAAGTCGATAATCCCTTGGTCGATACGCCTTGCTGCTTTTACCACGACTTCTCTCCAAGCCACAAGCATGTCCGCTGACGCTCCTGGAGTGGCCAAGGCTGTGATCGTTCCTCTGATGTTAGTGGTGATTGTCCCCATTGTGATATGGTGGGGGGCTCCGGCCCTGTGCAGCGCTCTGTTCACCGCAGACACAATTTCAATGTCCTTCATCTGAGAAGTCGGGAGTGCATTGTTTCTTTTGAAGGTAACTCTCCTATTCTCCACCGTGTTCTTGTTTGTGGGGATTGCTGCCATGCCATCTGGCTCCTTCTTCTCCACCTTCTTTTTTCTCTTGACGACCTGGAAATCGCCTTCCTTGTTCTGCCCTTTTGCCGATGCTGCCACCTTCTCTGCATATGTTGGCTTCCTTTGCTGTTGTTGTTTTTGTTGCTGTTGCCGTCCCTCCGATTTCTTCGCCGCCTTGGTTCCTTGGCCTCCGGCTTCGGTCCCATGTGCGCGTTCGCCGGAGCTTTGTTCTTGGGGGGGGCGATCAACGTTGGCTTCTCTCTGCCTCTAAATTGGATCGACTTTGGGGTGTCTCTAACGATCGGGACCGCCGGGGCTGAGGTAATCGTTGGTGCATGCCTTGAGGCCTCCATCTGCTGTCTCTGGACATTCATCGCCTCATTCATGACTCGCTCCGTCAGTAGCTGGACTTCTTCCATCACATCCGGGTATATTTCCAAGTCCATATCCGTGATTCCCTTCGCTTCCTGAATCTCCCTCTGGACTTCCCTCCTTTTTTCGTTGTTGATCTCCGCAACCATGTATGTGATGCTTGCTGTCCACAGTCCGTGCTCCTCATGGCGGAATTCCACTTCCCCTCTCTCTCGTCCATCCACGCCTTCACTCCTGACCATTGTTCCTCTTGGCTTGCTGCGTGGGCTTCCAACAAGTTCATTATTTGTCTGGCAGTTCGGTGCAGCTGCGCCAGTTCCTGTGCCTGCTGTCGAATCGTCCTGTCCATACGGCTCCTCCAGTCCCCTGAGGGCTTCGAAAGGTCTGGGTTCTCGCCCCTCAGTCTCTTCCCATTGTTGTTGTGCTCCAGCGGCTCAGCCGCGGTCGCAATCGTGATCGTGGGGACGATGCGTGTCATCGACGCATCGCCGGAAGTGTCATTTGCCGCTTCTGTTCCTGCAAATCCCTCCAAATTCGTGTCTCCTCTCTGAGCTAGTGTTCTGATCCCTTCATCTGCTGCCCCAGTGGGACTCTCACTTCCCGTGGTCGCCATCGTTCCTGGGCTTGGTCATGATGTTGTGATCGCGTGCTTGCTTCTTTGCGGAGTGCCCAAACTCTTCCGATTATCCGGATGTGCCTGGAAAGTCGTACCCAGATCAATTCGATATTAGAAACTGATTTGCGGTGTGCGATTGTCGATTGCTGCTGTGGTTGGCGACTTATTTCGCAGTTTCCGATTTCGCCAAGACTTAAGGGGACACTAGTAAGATCATGTGTCACAGTTCTTTTCTTATGTTATCAATCTTTTTACTTTTTGTATTTGCTTTCTTTTGTCAGAGGGGACGACGGGTAGCTATTGCGGAGCTCCGCCATCTAGCCAGCTTGCCCGGAGGCTTCTGGGATTAGGGGTCTATCATACTCAAAATAGAGTGAATACAGTATGAATAAAACAAAAAAAAAAGTCTAAAGTGACGTGTAGCCTAAATACTCGCAACCAACCCTAACCCAAAAACACGTGATGACATTCTCCAACAACCGCTCCAACACGAAGCAGACCTGGGATAGGTCCCATAGATGCCACTTGACGTCATAGCCGTGACAACCTCCGTCAACTCCTACCGAGAGGCTGAGAGTCGAACTAGAGGACAGCAAGCAGTAAGCTTCGCAACGACCATGGCAGACATTGTGGCCTAGCTGCAGGATAAGCTTGCAATCGCCCACAGTGTTCGAGACGGGCCTGACCGCGTCGCGGGCTTTCGGGCGGGCTTTGGCAGGCTAGGCCGGGCTGGTAATTTGGAAGCCTGCGCTAAGGGAGGCCGGCCGGTCTTATAGTTTGAAAGCCTCCGGGCCAGCCTACATATCTGAAACATGGAAATCAGGGGCGAAACACCCCATTGGTTGCTGTTACCTCCCATTATTGTCACTAGTTTGAGGAGGATTAGCGAAAAATAACAGCTATTATTAGTGTTCAGTCAGTGATTTGGTACCGTCATAGATTCTCAACCGGACCGAAAGCCCGCAAGCCTCCTAAAATACTGAATGCTTGAGAAGCTTAATTGTTCTATCTAAGAGGCCATAAGGCCATATATATATGATACGAATATGTACGTACTCGCCATCTATGTATAGAGACGGCTGAGCACCGTCAGCCCGTACGAGAGCCGGCCCATACGAGAGCCAGCCCAGTAAGCCCGTATGAAGGCTGAGATCTATTTATGCAACAAAGCCGACGCGGCCCGGTGGTTTTCGAACACTGATCGCCCAAGCGGCCCTGGCCGCAGAATCCGATAAGAAACGGCAGCCAAACAAGTTCCAGACCGGCGACCGTGTGATGTTACACACCCGAAACATGCCACTGAACTACAGTGCTGCTACACCTGGAACCGACCAGTCTGGCGCGCGGCTTAGTCGGGCTTTGCAACAACGGTACGTCGGCCCGTACACCCTCCGCATGCAGCGCGGCAATGGCAACACCTTCGAGATCACCGACATGCCCGAGCATCTCTGCTTCCACAAGACGTACAACGTCAGTGAATTTAAACGTTGTACTCTCGACGAATCCCGTCCACAGGAGACTCCGCCTCCGATCAGAGTCACCAAGAGCGGCGACATCGAACAGTGTTTGGAAGCCATCCGTGAGTGGAAAGTCGACGGCCCAGTTTCGAGTCCAATGGTTCGGGCAACCGGAGGAGGAGTGGACTTGGGAACCACTGACAAACCTGTCCCGATTTGGAGGCAAGGAGACAGTCGGAGAGTACACGGCTACCATCAATAACGAGAGTTTGAACAAGCTCCTCCCAAAGAACCTACGCTCTGCAGCACCGGAGTCAACCCGACAGCGGGTAGCCAAAATCAAGGGCCTGTCACCGACAAGGAGGATCGCGAGGATAGCCGCCATACAAGATTAACGTTTTCGAGCGTTTTTCCTTGTTTTTAGGCGGAAAGCTTTTTGTAAGGGGAGGTAGATGCAGAGTGTACGGTAGTCACGTGTGCAGCTCAATTCTGTGTATAAATAGATCGTGTCACTTAGAGAATAGACACTACGCTGTTAGCACACCACAGTGATGGCGTTGATCACGTTTCCTGCTCCGACTTGACTCCTTGCCCTGGTGGCCATTATCATTCTAACTGCTGCCTTCAACGCTCGTGCTGTCTCCTCCGACACTCGTTTCTGCTCCCCCGCTTCCGCCAGTTGTCTACACAATTCAGCCACTTCCCGTCTGGCTGCTAACGTCTCCCTGGCGGCCCTGTCTGCCTCGTCCTCTCCACAGGCCGTCTCGCGCATGATCTCATTCTCAGCAGTTAAGTCTTCGATGACTGCTGCCCTTTCCTCCGCCATATCGAAATACTCCGCCATGCATCCTCCATGGCTGCGAAATATCGTATCCATCTACCATTCTTGTCTGGTTCAACAATCCACATTTCCAGGATCCAGTCGCGATACTGGATGTACGCATTTGACGGTGGTGTCTCATTGTTTGCCTCGCGTCGTAGGTTCACGGTGTTATCTGGGTAGTCAGGGTCATGATACCATGGGTTGTTATCGCTGCTATTCTCCGCACCCAGCTGTGGGGGTAGCATGCAATGTTTCGGCCACCTTTTAGGTGCGACTGGACGTTCCATAGTTCAAATTCTCTCTTGTTTTGCGATGTGTCGGGGTTGCAAATGACGCGTCGGTGTCTCTGGGGGCCCTGTTTCTCATGGTCTCTATCTGTCTAGCTCTTTATTTCTCTGAGTCTCTATTTTTCTGGCTCTCTGCAATTGGTTCTCTCTGGACATTGTTGGTGATCTCGCCGATGGTGTCACTTGTGATCATTCATATGGGATTTCGTGGTGTCGACGCGTCAGGGTCTTGTAGGCGTTGGTGTAATGTTTGTTTTGTTTGAATCATATTGTATTCGGCCGCTTGCGGCCATGACAACTATCTATCCTTATCCACATGCACTATCCTGAGCAAATCCTAGGTGTCCCCTTGATTTCCCTGAATCCAAGTTGTGCCGTCCTTATCCCCTGCATCCCTATTCCGCCAAGTTGGTGTAATGTGGTCTCTATGGTCTCTGTTTCCTAGGTCCACTCCATCTGCTCAATTGCATCAAATTGCCACTTCAAAAGCAACAGATTCGAGGCAAAAGAGGGTGTTGACATTTTGCTACCAAGATGTGGTGTGCTAGAAACATAGTGTCTATTCTCTAAGTGTCACAATCTATGTATACACAGAGTTGAACCGCAAACGTGACCAACATACACCCTACATCTGTACGATAGACAATTCAACCTCTTCTTGTGCAAAGTTATTGTTCTCCTCATAGGCCTCTTCCTCGGCATGGGTGCCGGTGGCGTCTGATGGGGGGCTGGTGGCGGCGATGGGGCCGTAAGCCTTCGGCTGTCACCCACTAGCTCCCGAAGCCATGGAAGCCGCCGGGCCAAACTCATAACTCACACCTTAGTATAGACAGATTTCATACATGCGGAACATCAATTGGCTCCGCATATCAAAAGCAAGTTCAAGACGCACAATGACTTCATTTTGTAATCCACCAAATCCATACACAACTAATCAATCACCTGAAATATCCAACTAACCAACCACACAAAATAATCCACTCACTAATAATCCACTCACTAATAATCCACTCACTAATAATCCACTCACTAATAATCCACTCACTAATAATCCACTCACTAACCAGCCAATCATCGCCGTTGCAGCTTTACTGTAATAGACGCACACTACCGATGGAGAAGTTCCAGATTAGCGACGCACAATCGTAGTGAACAGTCATTTAACAAAACTCACATACTACCATGTTCAACCATCACTCCCAAGTTAGCACCTTAAAACGGTAACACACAAGTCAACATCGGGAAGCTCACGGACTATCACATTAAAACGTCAGGCTCCAATTAGCACAACCGAGGAGCTACGAGATGCAAATGACAAAACTCACGGACTATCGAACGGAAAATTATCCGATGTCAGCTAAACAATATTCAGGCAGGGAAAATTAGGGCTCGCACAGGCTATTTAAGCAAGTGATTGAAAACAAGTTAGCAATTCAGCGTCATGCAGAAGATTGATCGCCAAGAAACTTACACACTGTAAAATGAAGCAATCATGCTCAAGTTAGACACAATAATACAGTGAGCGGTCACTGAGAAACTCACCCGCTGTCAAATCAAGTCATCGCGCTCAAATCAGTATCCATGCAGCTCAGAGCGGTCACAGAGAAACTCACTCTCTGTCGAATCAAGTCATCGGGCTCATGTCAGTCTCCATGCAGCTCACAGCGGTCACGGAGAAACTCACACGCTGTCGAATCAAGCCATCGGGCTCATATCAGTATCCATACAGCTGAGAGCGGTCACGGAGAAACTCACGGGCTGTCGAATCAAGCCATCGGGCTCATATCAGTATCCATACAGCTGAGAGCGGTCACGGAGAAACTCACTTGCTGTCGAATCAAGCCATCGGGCTCATGTCAATATCCATGCCGCTCAGAGCGGTGACGGAGAAACTCACCCGCTGTCAAATCAAGCCATCGGGCTCATGTCAGTATCAATTCAGCTCAGAGCGGTCACGGAGAAACTCACACGCTGTCGAATCAAGCCATCGGGCTCATGTCAGTATCCATTCAGCTCAGAGCGGTCACGGAGAAACTCACAAGCTGTCGAATCAAGCCATCGGGCTGATGTCAGTATCAATTCAGCTCAGAGTAGTCACGGAGAAACTCACACGCTGTCGAATCAAGCCATCGGGCTCATGTCAGTATCCATGCAGCTCAGAGCGGTCACAGAGAAACTCACAAGCTGTCGAATCAAGCCATCGGGCTCATGTCAGTATCCATGCAGCTCAGAGCGGTCACAGAGAAACCCACTAGCTGTCGAATCAAGCCATCGGGCTCATGTCAGTATCCATGCAGCACAGAGCGGTCACGGAGAAACTCACTAGCTGTCGAATCAAGCCATCGAGCTCATGTTAGTATCAATTCAGCTCAGAGTGGTCACGGAGAAACTCACATGCTGTCGAATCAAGCCATTGGGCTCATGTCAGTATCAATTCAGGTCAGAGCGGTCACGAAGAAACTCACTCGCTGTCAAATCAAGTCATCGAGCTCATGTCAGTATCCATGCAGCTCAGAGCGGTCACGGAGAAACTCACACGCTGTCGAATCAAGCCATCGGGCTCATGTCAGTATCCATTCAGCTCAGAGCGGTCACGGAGAAACTCACTAGCTGTCGAATCAAGCCATCGGGCTCATTTCAGTCTCCATGCAGCTCAGAGCGGTCACGGAGAAACTCACCCGCTGTTGAATCAAGCCATCGGGCTTATGTCAGTATCAATTCAGCTCAGAGCGGTCACGGAGAAACTCACACGCTGTCGAATCAAGCCATCGGGCTCATGTCAGTATCCATTCAGCTCACAGCGGTCACGGAGAAACTCACTAGCTGTCGAATCAAGCCATCGGACTCATATCAGTATCCATACAGCTCAGAGCGGTCACGGAGAAGCTCACGGGCTGTCGAATCAAGCCATCGGGCTCATGTCAGTATCCATGCAGCTCAGAGCGGTCACGGAGAAACTCACGGGCTGTCGAATCAAGCCACCGGGCTCATGTCAGTATCCATGCAGCTCAGAGCGGTCACGGAGAAACTCACTCGCTGTCGAATCAAGTCATCGGGCTCATGTCAGTATCCATGCAGCTGAGAGCGGTCACGGAGAAACTCACTTGCTGTCGAATCAAGCCATCGGGCTCATGTCAGTATCCATGCAACTCAGAGCGGTCACGGAGAAACTCACTAGCTGTCCAATCAAGCCATCGTGCCCATGTCAGTATCCGTGCAGTTCAGAAAGGGCACGGAGAAACTCACACTCTGTGCAATAAAACCATTAGTCACTGTCGAGCTCAGGACAATGGCAGTGATACTCACTGGCTGTTGAATTATTACAGTAGGCTCCAGTTAGACCCAAATTGTCACTGTCCATAAAATTTGGGCAGTCACTCACATCCTACGGAACCATTTCAGGGAGTTCACATTAGTTATCTTTAACTTAATTGTAGAACGGAAGTTTGGGTGCAAACACACTCGCTATTTAGTCACACCATCCGGCTCTAGTCAGATATATATATCATTATGGAAGGCCTTGTGGAAGCACCTACCGACTACATCATTGCACCAAGCGTTCCGTTTAACATGACTTCGTCATAACGCTAAATAATTGAGGCATAAACATACCCACTTTCGAACCAAGCCGGTAAATTGAGGTTAGCCACTATTTTTGCTGCATTGGTGGCTAGGGACATTTTGTGCAAATCTTACTTGCTATTGAAACTTCTAGTAAGCAACATAATACGCCATCATTCAAAGTGATGAAAAACTCACGTGCTATAGGACCCACGCCATGGCCGTCAGTTTGAGACATATAATTGCCATATGGAATAGTCAACTTACGCACTGTTAAATTCAATAAGCAGTTTCAGATTAGCCATGCATTCTCGCCACATTGAATAGCCGGCTGATACTTACCATCTTTTCACACAAATTATCGATCACTTGTCAACCATTTACCCTGCGGATCCGGAACATTTTCGGAGAACTCACGGGCTGATGTATAGATGCATTGGGGTCACGTTAACCATTCACATTTACGACAAGGAATGGTCACTAAGGAGCAAACTCACAACTGCTCAACAGCTATATGCAACGCTGTTTTCTTATTATTATCCAGTATTTGTTTATTGGCTTTCTGCTCTGTCAGCAGCCGAACAATGGCCTCCGACCCGTTTTCTGCAGCATAGTGCAGTGCCGTCCGTCCGAGATTGTCCTGGGCATCTTTTTCAATATTTCCCCAAAGAAATAGTTTCGTGGCTCCGACGAGCCCTTTCTGGGCTGAAATAATCAAAGGCGTCTTCTGTTCAGCGTCAGGATAATTCTGTGCACACGTAAGCAGTAATGCCTTCACAACGTGAGGTAGCTTAGGTTCCGCAGCGGCGTTGAAGGTATTGTAGATAATGTTTTCAGACGTTTCTTGATGTTCGTCAACAGCAACTTCTTGTCCTTTGTTGTATCCCAAGCGAAAATCCAGAAAGCTTGCTAGAAAATATGAGGCTTGATTATCAGCCATCTGACGGATCAGGTTCATAACAAGTTGAGAAACCTCCTCATCCCTTTCACATTGGTCAAGATGGTCTTTGATGTAGCGACATATGTATTCAATCAATGGCCACTCGTTCAGATATTCAGCATAGTCTCGAAAGTCGCTCGGGCTCCAACTCGTGCTTTTTGCAAAATCATCTTGCATCCTGGGGGTCGTAAGACAAAGCATCAAATATCGAACCGACATTGTAGTTATCGTTTTGTGGGCTTTATCGGTAATATTAAAGTGTAGCTTTGACGCATCTGGGATAGTCCGGATCAAGAAGTCTCGAGCAGTTTGATGCATAATGTGAACGGTTTCATCGGCTGCAGAAGCAATCAGCGTTGTGACATTTGATGCAGTTCCCTCTGGAGGGAACTTACTTTTAATTTCCAAAAAGTTACCCCCACAGTGCACGATCCGCCTCTCGATTGCACTTATTATGTTGTTCTGGAATTCTTCGTAGGACTGACTGCGATCTAGTATTGCAAGAGCATGGCGCAGTTCTACAACGGTCAGGGGGCGGCACGCAATAAGAACCAATCGGAAAAGCCTTATTCCATCCTTAATGTCGCGATCTTTACCACTCTCCAATCTGTCAAACATAAATGCGTAGAAATCTTCCAGCTCCGTTGGCAGGCATTTTAGGCAAGCTAAGATTTCGGCATTGGTACAGCCAGTTTCGATAAGTCCGACTAGCTCGATTTTAACAAGACCCACCCAAACGAATACACCTTGAGCATTGGCAGTGACATAATGTGCGGCTTCATCAAGGATTTTCCCGGTTAAGCTGAGGTCGTTTTTGAGAAAATCATCTGCAAATCTGGTAATGTCGTGCTCGTTCTCATCTTGTAATGTTATTACAAAATGATTATTCTGGATACGGTGTTGGAGCTCAGCAGAAGGCCGACTTGCGAGAAATATCTTTATCCTGCAGGGGTTTTCTTCTGAGCATAGCTGGCATAACAATTGAATGATGTTGCGTCTGTCGTCCTCGATAGATTCGTCCATCGCGTCAAGAATAAGATAGAGAGGCTTCGTCGGGGGGTGGTGTGCAAATGAGGATAGAACTTTTTTCAGAGATTCGTAAGGCCACTCTGAGTGGTTGCGAAGTTGATAGTCACGGAATTCCTGTTGGAAATGAAAAAATGCTGCTTCGTCATGTCTGAGTATACTGTATAGAATTGACCGCAGCATATTCTTATGGGTACTCTCCAGTACCGTCCCTCGAAGTGTGTAGAAGTAATAGGCCACAGTACTTGAACGAGCATTTGGTACCTTCTCAAGATTTTTAAGAAGATATTTTGCAAGAGTGCTTTTCCCACTCCCTGGTTTCCCCTCGATGTATAGAAGGCTGGAGGTTGCCGACGCTGACCACTTTAGATATTGTGGGTGTTTCCAGAGCCACTCCAGTGAACCATGATGCTCTTCCGAAATTTTGTCATAACGTGTATTGTCAAAGTTTAGGGAACGAAGACACTCTGGATTAGCTTGTTAGCAAGCAATTAGACTAATGAATGGCGGATGTGCTAACCCTGTCGCTCCTTGTCATATTCGATATATGTCAACTCTCCGTACTTCGGAGATTTATCAATTTTAAACAAACATTTTAGCTTTCGTGTTGCTTGCCGACTGTGTTGGTCAAACAATTCGGCGATATCCTCCGATAAGCCATCAACGACAATCGTCAACTCTTCAATCCCTGCTTTCTTGATAGCTTCCACTAAAGCTTCGATATAGACTTCATCAGGAGCATGTAGAATCTTCTCTATCGTCGTATCCAGATTATCGTCCTCACTGAAAACCTCCGTAGTTTGCATGAAATGACCGTCTAGCAATGTGTTGAGGAACGTATTTGCGATAGAGCTAGCCTTTTCAACATTTGCACAACCGACAATCTGGTGGATTAGAGTGTGGGTAAAAACGGTGAAGCGCCGAGCTTCCGTGGCAGTTGAAGAGAAAAAGTACAACACAGAGCTATTTGTTTGAGAGGCTTTAGTAAGGTCGATGAAATGTGAGCAAACTTCGGTTGTCCCGTGGCCAGGCGGTGCACACAACAACAGTGCTTGCGAATCGGCCGATTCCCATTGCAGAAAGTCGATGTTTTTGGAGATCCAAAAATTGTCTGGCTTGTTTGGATTAAAAGGTGAGACTGTAGATCGATACTGGTCTTGGTCGATGAAAGACAACCGGTGTGAGAGAGTATCCCAACGGATTGTTTGAACTGGAATCGGTGGCGTCAGTTACGAAAACCAATATATCCTCTTTCAACAAGATTCACTACCTAGCCTTTCTAAATATGCACGAGTTTGAGGGTCTATCGGAGGGCGATGTTGCGAGTAGTTAATGGTATCTCCTAAACGAGGTGTCAGCAGAAGTATCGCCTGATCACAGCACGGAACAGATAAGCGCACCGAAATTCGCCGTCCCATGGAATTTTGAATGCTTGAATTCGTTGTGCTTGGATTCGTTATAAGTGCGAATGCTCTCTGTGGTACTATTGTTCCCGCTACTCCTAATGTGGTATTGGGTAGTGGTGTTGCGGCGTTTGTCTGTACTTTGTACACCTGAGATATTTTATGAGGCTCCCAACTCGATATTGTAGTCTTCGACGGATAGGGCAGGGAAAATACCATCTCGTTCTAGTGCCGGCTATGCAAATCATCGTTAGCCACCATCTAAATTTGGACGGTATTGGTAAGGTAACGCCAACATTCACACACGATGCACAACCTCCCTGAAGGTGCCCCTGCTCGTTACCCTCTAGGTCCTTCTGCTCGCGCTGTGGCTGATTCTGTCGCTTGCCTTTCTTTCCGCGTTTCTTTGGAGGCATTTGGGATATAGCCGAGAGTCGATGAATTAAGTTAAAACCAAAAAGTATGCTAGGGTTCGCGTGATTGTGTGTGCAAAGTAGTTGGTAGAGGTTGTAGCGGAGGGAGGGGCTGTTATTGTATTCTGGTTGTGGGGGCGAGGTGAGCAATTAGTCTGTCATACAGCTTTTTCTTCGCTGGCGGCTAGTGAACAATATGGCGGAGTTGCTAAGACATGTGGTTGCCAATAGCACCACTCATTGCACATACATTCGTGCATGCACTCATGCTCCAATCTCAACTTTCTCACCTGCATTTATCCTGTGCAAGGATTAGCAACTATTTCGGAGTTGAACTGCGTGTACATACTGCCACGTAGCACCTTCCAGGCAGCGCATCCCATCGAAAAGATGGTCATATGAGAGATGAAATTTAACATATAGCAGAGTCCGATTAAAAACAAAACTACAAATTTTAGAGCTGATTAGGGAACAGATCTTGTACAGTGAATGCGATCTCACTTGGTCAGCATATTCATTCGGGTAATTGTTTGGTTTGCAAGGTTAAGTTATAGGATGACCGCCGCTATATCACCTGAGTTTACGACAGACCCCAAAGCAGCTCGTATGGTCGTTTCATTAACGAATATGAAGAATGGAGTGGACAGGATCGTGTCAACTATGCGCTAATTCTGTCGCTCTAGTGCCACGTAGGCGCCGGTGGAGAACTTAAATGAGGATGTCACACAGCAGCCAAGTTAACATGCGGCTGGCTCGGTATTCCTTGAAATCATTTTGGAACATTAAACGAAAACATAAACTGCGTATCTAACACACTGTTTCTGGACTCGACACATCACATGAACGGGTTGTTGTGTTGCAATAATACAGCAATAAGCGAGTCTTGGCATCTCCTTAGCATTCGCTTGCAATGTACTCTACATTAATCGTCTCCAGTCTCGGGGTCACTTACCTTCTGCGTAGTGTAGTAGGGTGGTATCCCTGCACACTCTGTTCTTGCAGATTGGTTGGCCGACGGCTTTGTAGTGTGATTGCTGGGTGGCAAGGATGCTGATTGGCAATCAATGTTTCGGCTTTAATGATGCTGCATTCACCCTAACTAGGCAACTATTCTGTTGATGTATGTGATAGGTTCCGTCGCCAGTCATTCCTCTCAAACTCCCAGCTCTCTGTCGCCTCCAGCTCTACCCCCACTCACTATCACTTCCACCAGGTTCAGACTCGCCGTCTCCAGCTATATCGTCGTCAGTTGCACCCAGCGACCGTACGATTGTCTCTACTTTAATCTACTCCTACATAGCCGGTGGCATTGCCATCCCTTCCGTACCGCTCCCACACATCAACTGAACTCCCGAAATCCCACTTGCCTACATCCCTTTTACGATAATTGACCTTCTAGCACGAAGAAACCCTCCCTACGTATATCCGTCCATACCGACCTATTCCCATCACTGCCCAACTCCGCACTACAGCTGGAATTGACTCGATACTATAATCGATTTGACTTGAGAGGTTTACAAAACGCTGTAGACTTATACGGGGTGGATAGGTGCGAACATCTTACCTCTGTGCGACTTATGTCTGCCCCGCTGCCGTACCGTCGTTTTACACTTACGCCACCTACTTTTTGTTTACTCTTAAACAGTCTTCATCTCTAGCTTTCACTTCCGTCTTGCTCTCCGCCGCTGCCCTCACCTCCGCCACCCCGCCACCCTGCAATTGTCTCCGCTGCTGAGCGGCGTTATCTACTTCATGACTTCGGTTCTTCCCCGGCTTTCGGTTTTACTCCTCCATTTTTTGTCGTCACTACTCCCCTCCTGTGTATGCCCGTTCAGGGCAGGTGTTTTGACTTCGCCTTCGCCCTTTCTCTCTTACCCCCGTACAACTCATGGCATCTCCTTGCTCAGTATGTTATTCCAACTATCGTTATCTCCGAGTCTGAGTCCTACAATCTCTTTGCATTGCTAACATACGCACAACACAAGCGAGGCAGTGTCACACATTATGCGGACCTTGCAGCTAACAGCGAAGTTCTTAGTGACTCTTTCCAACTACCTACATAACCTACATCGGCAGTCTCCAGTCATGTAGGGAGTACGGTCGGTGCACATTGGCCGGGTAACCCTTTTGTATATATACGTCGGCTAGCCCCTGAGAATAGACTTCACGCACTTTGCACCCTATAAGTCAGCTCTAAGCGCATCTCCAAGTAACGTACACTGTGGTGTGTTAGGAGCGTAGTGTCCATTCTCTAAGTGTCGCCATCTATGTATACACACTAGAGTCGTATGTGACTAGCTATGAACGTACACCCTACATACACGCCGTCTCCAGCCATCTTCCGAGTACCATCTCAAAGAATACGGGAGATTGTCTTCAGCCCGCTCCCGTCTCCAAGTTCACTCAGTTACCATCTCCAGCTCCAAGTGCATCGACACATCGTCTCCAGCTAGCCCTAACCTTGTTGAGAGTCATTGTTCTTCAGCCAGCTCCCCGTCTCCAAGTGAACATAAGCTCCGTCTTTAGCCAGCTTCCATGCAGCCCAGATCCACTGTGATAGATAGAGTATACTAGATTTATAAAATAGAGAATTCACTTCAAATTTGTTACGCGGATTTTATTCCCAAAACTTCCAGTGAGCCAATTGTTCTGGTGCACAAACCTAAAATATCAGGGTCCAAAATCTCGCCCAGAAATTACCGCATTGAAGAACATATTGCTAGAGTTAACAGTACCGTAGTATCCAGAGTTGACGATGCCGGAAAATCAAATGCTACAACGCGAGAACCAAAAGCTTTCTAGAGAATGGTATGCTGCAGTCTATTGTAAATCAAGTATAAGCCACAATTGTCAACTAGAAAGCCAGCAATATTACAGCACTTTCAAAGTTGGCTTCGAAAATAACAACCGGTTTTAGACTCGTGCTAGGATCGCCCCACTCATGGAATATTACTCAAAATGAGTGATGTCGCATGATTGCACTCGTATTATTTCATATACCTTTGTTTGTTTGTTTAATTCATACTGTATTCACCCTAACTAGAGTTTGACAGAACCCAAATTCCCCTCCGCCTCCGGGTGAGTCGGTCAAGGTGGCAGAGATCCCCACCCACCACCCTTCATCCTCGCTGACAACTAAGAAGAAAAGAATAAAAGACTGACCGTACCCAAAAGCTCACCAAACAAAGAAAAGAAAAAGAAAGGACAAGAAAGAAGACCGTCTCGTCAATCTTTCATGTATCACTCATCGAACCTTATCGACTCGCCACCAACCCTACTAGATCTGCACCTGAGCTTGCTTCAGCTAGTGAGCATAATGGGCTTGGTTACGATGTGGATGGCTATCAATTCGAAACGGGTTACGAAGTTGAGGAAATCATGGGCAGCCAGTATAGCAAGGAACGGAAACGGGTTTTATACCTGGTTAAGTGGAAGGGATATCTGGACAAAGCGATTGGACTGAGGAACCTTATGAGAACTTCGAGGACAACAGGTTATTGAAGGAGTACCATAAGCGGAATCCTCAGGGAGCGAAGGATAATAGGATCAGACGGTTGAGCTAGTACCTTTTGCCCATGCAGGGTTTTTAATAGCTAGCAAGACACCTGACAAAGGATTTGGTTTTAAGGGCACAAGGGGTCACGACTTTTCCAGATCAAGAGAAAGATGAATTTGGTTTTGAGGACACCAGAGATCACAATTTTTCCTGTTCATAAGAAAAAGAAAGCAGAGAACGCAAGCAAAATGATTGGTCGATTTTGCTTGCTACCATGTCTCAGCTGGGCGCAAGCAAATTGATTAGTCGATTTCGCTAGCATGTCGCAGCTAGACGAAAGCCACCTGATTGGTCGATTTTGCTTGCTGCCATGTCTTAGTTGGACGCAAGCAAATTGATTGATTTTGTTTGTTTTAATCATACCGTATTCACTCTATTTAGAGTATGACAGACCCTTAATCCCCGACGCCTCCGGGCAAGCCGGCTAGATGGCGAAGCTCCGTAACTGCTACCCGTCGTCCCCCCTGACAGAAGAAAGAAAGTAAAATGATTGATATGAACGTGAGAAAAGAGAAGAACCGAAAAGAAAGACCACCGATCCAAAGACCCCCGAAGAACCTCACTCCTCCACTCGCTTGGGCGGGAACTGCCCGACGTCAGTAGCCGCCAGGAAGTCCATCACCGCTTGATCGCACTTTTCCATGGAAAACAGCTCAGAGGCCTGCACGTGCCGGCATCTGCCCGCTTTCCAGCCCGTTACCTTCCCCACCGCTTTCCAGAGCCCTGTCTGCTGGACTTTCCACCGGCTGCAGTGGCGAAAGAGGTGCTCCCGCGTCTGGGTTGTCGTCCCTCCGCACCACCAGCACTTGTCGTCTTCTCGGTGTCCAAAGCATTTCAGGTATACTCCCGTAGGCGCATGCCCGAACTTTAGTCGATAGAACCTGATTGTCAAAGGCATCAAGCTTGTTATTGGGATGGGCCTCTTACTTCCGGCCATACCTTTTAGTCTGTAACCGAAGTGTTTGCTGCATTTGTCGGCTTCCCACTGTGTCTTCGCCGCCGAACGTCCCTCGAAGATCCGTCTAGCTCTATTCGCAGCCGAGGTGTATATTCTCTCGCGTACTGTGTACCCTCGGCCTTCTCGCTCC
This sequence comes from Trichophaea hybrida, assembly GCA_015178995.1. Lineage (NCBI taxonomy): Eukaryota > Fungi > Ascomycota > Pezizomycetes > Pezizales > Pyronemataceae > Trichophaea > Trichophaea hybrida. The sequence continues at coordinate 89,101 of WHVE01000508.1, forward strand.
TTGTTCGCCTGGCGGTCGGCCTGTTCGTTCGGTTGGAACATATTAATCCACACTCATCAAGGGCCGGTAGCTCAGTTGGTAGAGCATCCGTCTAGTATAGGAAGGTCTTTGGTTCGACTCCTAGTCAGTCCATTCTTTTCCGTGGCTCAACACGTTCTCAGGGATGCCTGAGTATCCAGGGACCCAGCGGATCACGACTTCAATGCCATGGCGGTGGAGGGCTCTGGCATGCTCATTGATCGCCCTCGCTAGCTGCTGCCCGGGCCCTGAGCCCTAGAGCGCCGTCCGTCTGATGGCTGCCTGCGAATCACTGAAAATCGCCAATGTCGTGACTCCGAGCGCCTGCAGTGATTCTGTGTTGAACCTGAGGAAAGGAATGTACTGTAAAGACCTGCTCGCTGAATTGATTTCTAGATACAGGTCCAAAGTGCGTGTATATATATGATCTAAAACAAACTTTTACCAAGCAGCTTTCGCCGACACCAAGCAACCTTTCGCCGACTATGAGAACCTTAAGATCGAGAGAAGGTTCTGGCAGGTTCTGGCATTTGAGAGCCACAGGGCTAAACTTTGAGTTAATGACGTCTAGTCAAATTACCGTCAACACTCCCCCTTAGCCCAAGGCTTGAAGCAGAGAAAAACAAAGAAATTTAAACATTTTCATCCATGCAAATTCATCTTTCTTCATCTTTCCATCCTTATCCTTCTATTTCGAATCCAAGTCCATATCTACCCAAGTCCGATTTCATTTACAAATTCTCCAAGTTTCACTCCTGCAAGTGCTTTCGTAAGTGCATCGGCTAGCATCTCAGTGCCGGGCACGTGTTTGACCTCGAGTTCAGCCTTTGCAATTGCTTCGTGAATCGAGTGGTATCGGAGTCGTAAGTGCCGGCTGTCAGACTGAAAGTTGCCTGAGTTGAGGGTGGTGACGCAATTTAGGCTGTCATTCAGGATTTGCCGAGTGCCAGTTCCGAGTCCAATTTCGGAGGTGACGTCTCAGAGCCAGTCGATCTGTACCTTGCCGTACGCGGTGGCAATCATCTCGGCTTCCATAGTCGACTGGGCCACAATCGTCTGCTTCTTCGATTTCCAGGCGGCCAGAATCCCATGGGCGTAGATAACGATTTCTGAGGTGGACTTGCTTGAGTCGACTTCTCCCCCCAGGTCCGCATCAGCATAGCATATAATGGACTCGGTGTTATGACCAGTACTCGGGTCTTAGATCGTCAATTTATAATTCGAGGTGCCTCGGAGGTACCGATGTAGGTGCTTGACGGCCTCCCAGTGGAGTGAAGAGGGAGTAGCTGCGTATCTGCCAAGTACTGCTGTGGCATAGGCGATATCGGGCCGTGTGCCAAGTGCTGTATATAAGAGAGACCCGATTGCTTTCTGATACATTCCAGGGTCGAAGGGTTGTTCGTCGGTGCTAATGGTATGAAGCATGTGGCCGACCTCCATTGGGGTTGAACGCTTTCGGGAGTCGGCCATCTCAAATCGCTCAAGTACTCGGTTGATATACCCGATCTGATCGAGGGCAATTGAGCGTTTTTGGCGATCTCTAGTTATCATCATGCCGAGATATTGGAAAGTGTCAGGTACGGGGACTCGGCCTGTGGCATTGAATCGGTCGTAGAGTCGTGAGGATATTGAGCTCACAAGGGCCGGGAAGCCGATTATCATGATATCGTCGACGTATACAGGGATCAGGACACCGTTCGATTTGCCGAGTTTGCCTCCGAAGAAGAGGCCAGGGGCTGCGATCGAGGCTCGGATGCCGAGGTCGTCGACTAAAAAGTCAAAGACTTCTTCATAATATTCTCGATTTGCCTGCTTAATGCCATATAGAGTCTTATTTAACTTGACCAGCGGTCTATCTCGGCCATATGGGTCCATCAGCCATTCTCCATCTGGCAGTCGCATATAAATCATTTCGTACAATGGACAGCCGAGAAAGGCGGTCGGGATGTCGAGTACAGCGATCTCGAGGTCATACTTGGCAGCAAGGCCGAGAGCAAGTCGAATCGAGGTTGAGTCGATGACTGGAGAAGTGATTTCATTATAATCGCCAGGTTTCTGTTGGTCTCCGCGGCCGACTAGTCTAACCTTCCACTTATCAATTTGTCCATTGGCTAGTAGTTTCCTTCCCATAACCCATCGGCTTTGGATTATGCTAACATCTTCCGGAACCTTTTCGACAAAGGTGAATACTCCATGGCTTTCCATTGAAGCCACTTCCTTATTGATTGCTTCCTTCCATTCGTCGGCGTCTTCGCTATTCATGGCGGCCCGAAATGTCTTTGGGCTAGGTTCGATCATCATTGCCGTACTAACAGTGCTTTGTTTGCTCCTGGTTCTAGACGATGCGGGAGCATTTGGGTCGCTCTGGATTACTCGGGACGTTGGGATCTCTGGTTCCGGGGTCTCTGGAGGCGGAGTGAGATCATCATCGGAGTCGCCTATTGGGTTGATTGTACGGATTCTCGAGTGCTGGCTGGAGACATTCGCAGGCTGACTGGACACCTTCGGGGGCTGTGTGGGAGGTACTGGATCGTTGTCGAGGATACTTGGTTCTGTAGCTGGTTCAAGAATGACTTTCGTACTTGGTGGCAACTTTAGAAGTTGATAGTAGAGAGTCGACTCATCGAATTTGACGTCTCTAATCATGAAGACTCGGCCCGAAGTGATGTCCATTACTCAATACTGTGTCGAAGTCTCTGCCGAGTATCCAAGATGCACACACTTAATGGCATGATTGTCGAGTTTCTTTCGGAGGTCTCCATGGATCCATGCATTGACTAGGCAACCGAAGGTTCGGAGGTGGGAAATGTCAGGCTTCTTTCTGTGCCATTGTGCGAAAGGGGTCGAGTTCGGGATCGATCGGGTCGGTAGCAGATTCTTAATATAGACCGCCGTAGATACTGCCTTTGCCCAGAGCTTGTTCGGCATTCCAGCATGTTTGAGCATCGATTGTGCTGGATCTAGGACCGTACGATTGCATCTCTCCGAGAGACCGTTTTGTTGCTGCGAGTATGGTGCCGAGGTTTCTTTGACAATGCCTTCCTCGGCCAGGTACTCTAGAAACTTTTCTCGGCTTGCATATTCTCCTCCTCCATCCACGCGGATTCGGCACACCTTCGACTTCGGGTGCTGTTTCTCGGCCATAGCAATATATTCTTTGAACTTCTCAGGGGCCTCGGATTTGGCCTTCATGAAGTAGACTTCGGTGTATCTCGAGTAGTCATCAGTAAACATAATAATGAATTGGAAGCCTCGCATTGTCAGGGTTGGCATTGGCCCAATCACGTCGGAGTGAATCAGTTCAAGAAGTCGTGTTTTAACCTTGTCTTCGGCTTTCAAGGGTTGAAAAGGCTTCCGGAACATTTTGCCCATTATGCAAGCCTCGCAGGTGCAGTTTGATGGGCTTTTTGGATGCAGTTCGATGCCCTTGACAAGATTCGGGAGTCGCTTGGTAGCTGGAAGTGAGAGGTGGCCGAGCCGAGTATGCGACGTGAGGATATCCTTATCGTCCACGGATTGCCGAATGCTGGAGTAGGTCTCGGTAACCTCTGGAGCGATTCTCGGAGTCGGGGCAGTTATGATTGCCATAGGTGCCTCTGAAACCTTCGAAGATTGTAGCGCATAGAGCATGAAAAGATTGTCAACCAATGGTGCTTGATAAACAACTTTCGAACCAATGGTAGCCACTGCTCCTTGTTCAATGCTGAAGTCGACCTTCACTCCTCTTCGCATGAGTTGGATGACGCTGAGTAGATTGTTCGTGCCGCACATCGGTACATATAGAACATTCTGTAAAGTAACTTTTGCCGGTTCCGCATTCGGTCTATTAGCATAAAACGTGATGGTACCAGTCCCTTCGCATCAACAAGGGTGTCATTCGCCGTTTTAACTTGGTGCTCCCCCTTTGCCATCGGTTCAAACGACTCAAAGAGATGTCGATTGCCAGTTACATGATTTGTGGCTCCGGTATCCTGGATCCAATAATCGGAGGGTCGATCTTTCGACGCGATGTCTACTGTGATCACCGAGAATAGGAAGGATTCGGAGTTGGGGGCCGGAGTCGTCGATGTCAGGTTTGCTCCATCTTTCTTTGAATTATTTTCGGCGTTCGAAGTCCACTTGTGCCTACTTCTGCACTCAGACTTGATATGGCCTTTTCTTCTGCAGCCAAAGCATGTACGATTCTCTTGTTGGCCATTCGTATTGGTCGAAGTTCCTTTTTTACCCCTGCCTTTCTTCGAAACGAATATGGCTGCATCAGGAGCAAGTCCTTTGGCTCGTCTAAGGCTAGCCTCGAATGACAGTAAGTGACTGGTGATATCGGCCACAGTGCTCGTTTTCCCAGTCAGCTTTAGGGTCGATGCGTGGGTCCTCCACTCATCTGTATTTGGTAGATTCGCAATGAGGTAGAATCTCCTCCACCTATCTTCAACCTTGATGCCGCATATTGCAAGATCATTAATGATCTTCTCTTGGGCTGTGATCCATTCAGTGACTGATGGGTATGATTCGAGCTTGCATGTCGTCAGCTTCGCCATTTCATACTCTCCATCCAGTTTGATGATCTTCTTGAAGTCTGACTTGATGCTGTCCCATAGCACTTTAGGATCGTCAAACTTTTCATCTGTATAGCGGCTCCGTGTAGATGGTTCTAGCATTCCGCTAATTGTACCAGTGGCCTTTTCGTAGTTGTTACAGTAGGCCCGCCAGTCTCGGAGCAAATGGTCGAATCGTGTAAGATACGCTGGATCCGTCGATTGTGGCTTGAACTTCTGTTTGATGTCAACTGTGTCTATATCCTCGGAGGTAGTCCCAGTTGCCTCAGAGGCGGATGCCCTTCTGGTTGCCACCGGAGGAGTGGGTGGTCGAGGGACGATCTCAGAGCCATCTACAATTCGCCAGATATTGAGATGCTTGAGGAGATCCTTTGCTTCGATGGCCCAGGTACGGTAGTTGTGCTCGTTGAGCTTCGTGACGGAGGTCGAGGTCGACATGACTTGACGTGTACGTGTGCTTGAGTTTGGCGTTCAAGGCTTTCTCTCGATCGATTCACACTCTATTATCTGGTCGCTCCTGGACTCAATGGAGGTCGATCGGAAGCTGCACGGTGATCCACACGGATGCACGCTTCGGCGGTACTTGGGGTTTTTCGAGGTGCTTGAGTTCGGTGCTCAAGGCTTTTGGAGGCGCTGGTTCTTGAAACGATTCACAGTCTATGAAATGTAATAGATGTCGATTCAATTAGAATGAAGAAGCACCGGGCTCATAACCTGTTGAACCTGAGGAAAGGAATGTACTGTAAAGACCTGCTCCCTGAATTGATTTCTAGATACAGGTCCAAAGTGCGTGTATATATATGATCTAAAACAAACTTTTACCAAGCAGCTTTCGCCGACACCAAGCAACCTTTCGCCGACTATGAGAAAAGATCGAGAGAAGGTTCTAGTAGGTTCTGGCATTGAGAGCCACAGGGCTAAACCTTGAGTTAATGACGTCTAGTCAAATTACCGTCAACATTCTGCTCTTGTGACGGACTTTCGAAGTGCGATTCCGATTGTCCATAGCTCAGCGTCAAACACCTCCATTCTTCCCGTGCCAAGTTAGCTCCAGAAAACTGTCCAGCCATCTCCGTTTACACACACCGCTGCGGCTCCTACTCTCCCATCGTCCGTTCGAGATCCGTCTGTCCACCACGTTCAGGTACCTGATCCAGCTTTTCTTTCCTTGTCTCTCGCCCATCGCTCGGCCGCTCTCTTAGCTGCGATGTCGTCGTCCAGTATTATAGTCTTGATCGCTGGCTCCTCCGCAGGGTTCGGACAGCACATGGTCTCTGCTGTCCGGCCACGTTCGTGCTCTTTCTTGACTACTCTGCATATTGGTGACCCAGAGGTGGGTGCAAATTGATTGGTCCACGCGAAATTGTCCGTGCGGACCCGCTACCTTAGTAGATTTCGAAAACATTTCACTTGGTTCGTTGGGTCATATTTCACCAGAAGGGCAAGAGCAATAAGGTCGTTCAGAGATGAACTGTCTAAGAGAGGGGGTAGTGTTATACCTAACATAATACCCTCGGAGCGGGGACACACACGATCACTCGTGACGTGCCTGATTATGATTGTTCAAATAGTGATGCTAGAGAAGCTTTTATTGTATATTATCTAAGAGGGCCATAAGGCCATATATGTATGAGAGTACAAGTACGGCTGAATGCCATCAGCCAGTATCAGAGTCGACAGTCATCTCCGGACATACGAGACATCACCGTCTCCATCTCCGTCTCCGTCTCCATCTCCGTCTCCGCTCCGTCATCTCCGGCCATACAAGACACCGTCTCCGGCTGAGACCTGTATATGCAATAATGATTGTTGAAATAGTGGCTTAATTCTTTATACAATCTATGCAGAAATCTATGGTCTATATACGGCTTGACATACAGTCTGAAACTCTTGTGCTTATGCATCGTATGTGTTGACGGTAGTTGTCTGACGGAGTTTAGTCCAGGATCATCCGACATCACTCGGTGATGCCTCCGGTGGCAGTGTTGAAATACTGATTGCTAGAGAAGCTTAATTATTCTATCTAAGAGGCCATAAGGCCATATATATATATACGGTACGAATATGTACGTGCTCATCATCTATGTATAGAGACGGCTGAGCACCGTCAGCCGTACGAGAGCCAGCCCGTACGAGAGCCAGCCGTACGAGAGCCCGTACGAGAGCCAGCCCGGTAAGCCCGTATGAAGGCTGAGATCTATTTATGCAACACTCCCCCCTCTTGCTACGCTCCGTGGAGCAAGAAACAAACAAACAAAGATGATACGCAACTTGTGATTCCAATAGTAGCCTCCTTAAAACCCTGCGTGAGAAGTGAGCAGGGAAAGAGTACTACCATAGCCTGAGGATGGCCATCCATATAAAAAAGAAATCCGTATTCCCAATAAAAAAGTGAAACAACCTTAAAACAAACCTTAAACTGATCTCCATTACCATAAACCCATTGCCTTCGTGAACTTCGTATGCTTATCCTTAGCAAGTGCTTTTGTGAATATATCTGCCACATTTTCGTCCGTGTGCACGTAGGAGTAGTTAACTATTGGCGCTTGTGCAGATCTCGACTATTGTGATAGTGAACGTCGATGTGCTTAGTGCGAGCCTTTATGATTCCCGAGGTGATGAGAGCGAGAGCTCCCTGATTGTCGCAGTTGATTGGCAGCGGTGAGTCTTTCTGAGAACCGTGAATATCCTTCTGCAATTGGAGTAACCATTTCGCTTCTCTGGAGGCCTCCGAGCAGGCGATGAATTCGGCCTCGAGAGTTGACATGGCGATGAGGCTTTGCTTTCGAGACTGCCACGAGACAGCTCCATTGCTGCGAGAAACACATGGCCTCCCTGAGATTTGCGGTCCGCGCTGTCATTGGCCCAATCGGAATCCGAGTACCCTACGAGACTATTACCGATGCCGTTGTTGTTGCCGTTGAAATGTAGTCGAAAATCGGCTGTAGATTTGAGATACTGAAGAACTCTCTTTGCAGCGGTCATATGGCTGGTGAATGGTCGCGAATTGTAACGGGAAAGAGCAGCGACGGCATACGAGATATCTGGCCGAGTTGCAAGTGCTGCGTACATTAGTGATCCACGACTGCTTGATAGTCTGTAATATTTCCAGTTCCTTCTCCCCCGATCCTCGGCCAAGTCCAACTTTACATTGGGCCATGGGCGTTGATACACCGTGTGTATGCTCCATGTCGAATCGTCTGAGAATCGTAGTGATATAGGCTTTCTGTCCGAGACTGATCCCGGTACCATTTTCATCCGGTGGATCTCGATGCCGAGGAATTGGCGTGCTGGGCCGAGGTTCGTGATCTTATATTTCTCTGAGAGTTTCGCCTTGACCTCGATCGCAGCTTTTGCGGCTGCCTCCGGATATGACATGGAGATATCGTCGACATACAGAAGTATCAGAATGCCCTCACTGCGGAGATAGAGGTTAGGATCGGCAAGGGATTGAGTGAACCTAAAGAGAGTAGAAAGGCGTTGATATCGTCGTGCCATAACCGTGGAGCTTGTTTAAGACCATAGAGCTTTCCTGAGTCTGACGATAATCTTCGGTGCGTTGAGGCCTTCTGGCCATCCTTCTGGCAAAGTCATATAGATATCGTCATCGTCGATTTCGGGGTTTAGGAAAGCGGTAACTACATCCAAGTGATCCATATTTGTTGAAACAAGAAAGAATGGACTGACTAGGAGTCGAACCTAGAACCTTTCCTATACTAGAAGGATGCGCTACCATTGCGCCACCGGCCCTTGATGAGTGTGGATTGACATGTTCCAACAATATTCCACCCGTATCTCCCGATGAGAGAGATGAGATACCGAAACGTAGTTAGCTTCCCAACAGGGGGATAAGTCTCACCGAAATCCGTCTGCTCATATCCTTTTATGACTAGCCGTGCTTTATACCGTGTAGACCCATCAGGGTTGTGTTTAGTCTTGTAAACCCACTTAGAGCCAATCGGCTTAACTTGCAGTTGCCGTGCTTCCGGGAGTTGAGAGCGGAGAAGGTGTTATTGAGCAAGATCGATGTGCTTTCTTCCTCCATGGCTCTTTTCCAGTGATCTCGTTGAGGGCTTTCCATAGCTTCCGCGTATGTGAATGGATCTTCTATGGATGCCGTTAATGCTTCCGCTGAGGCTTTACCTTGACTTCTTGTGACACGACTCGTTATCGGCGAGCTGGAGCTGGAGATGCTGGGGTACTTGGCTTGATTTCTTGATTACTGCTGCCGAACGCCGGGCAGTCTGGTCCTCTCTGCGGAGGCGCCGGCTGTGGGCGATGTTTTCTGCGTCTGCTGCCGAACGCTGGGCAGTCTGATCCTCTCGGCGGAGGCGCCGTCTGGGGCGTTTTCTGCTTCCTCGTCAGGAGCTTTATGCATGTGAGATGTGGATCTCTTACCTAACTGCGTAGGTTGACTTTCTTGTCCTCGGAGAGGCTCATCTCCGGTATCTATTTCCTCGATATATTCCT
>WHVE01000509.1:0-97934 GCA_015178995.1 Trichophaea hybrida
ATTGACCCGGAGTGGGGTTATTCAACACCGGGGTGTCTCAGATGGATCTGGCTGATTGCATCCACTCTGACGGAGCCTTCCCGCCCTAACAGATACTGTTTTGCAAACTGTGGTGATCGGCAATTATGGACCATTTGTTAATGGTCGATTCAGCGGCATCAGGTTGATGACTGACTGAACTCCGTAGTACTCTCTTGACCAATAGTCGGTAGACCTGCCATCAGTCTCATATTCAATTCTACCTTCATGAATCACGTCTTCCCTGATAGCTACATTGCGCCGCATTTAGCATATTAGGTCTGATTGTTTGCTGTGGGCATTAAAGTCTCCAGTGAGGAGAGTGCTACCCCCCCCAAATAACTCTCTACCAGTTCGACTTTCATGGTGGGCTCTCCCGGCATTGTATATATCTTTCACCGTAACCATTTACAATCCTTGTGCTCCTTTCTCCTGGTCTTCTGCCATCAGTAGCAATAACCTATTCAATATCACTTCTGGTGAAATTATTTGGCCCATCGACGGTCAGCCCGCTCCACGTCTGTGTTGCTAATGACACACCTTTGCCTGTCCATATTTCGTATGCTGAATCGCACAACATCATGCCTCTTCTTTTTTGTAGTGGCTCTTGCAATCACAATTTTTCCTCCTTGGGCTAGACTCCACTCTCCAGCCCCATAATTGTCCACTCATGCGACCTTGTGCATTCATGCACGATGAAATCTAGTCATTGGTAGCCAAGGCTCCCTTTCCTGTCACAGTATTAGTTGCGGTTGGAGCAGAAGACACAGAGTCGGTATCAGCCATCATGATGTCTCCTTCATCCCAGGATGTTATTGTTGTCACCATGGCGGTCTCAGATGTCGTAACGTCCTCACCACAGGCTTCCTGCTGCCTTGTTTCTGCCATCTTCTCTTAACTCCCCCCTGTGATTCCTCCTCTTGGTCCCGCAGCCCTCAGGCCGAGTGGTGTCCTATCTGTCATTGTGGCTTCTCCCCTGACCGCCATGGTCCATCATGTGTGTTCTGTTCTCTTCTGCTCCCGTCCCACACTGGTTACTTCTGCCATCTATGCCCACCTACTACTGAATTTGATGTGGTTTCCTCTGCAGTTGGGGTATTTCTCTTGACTGTGGCCACAGTGGGCTGCAGGCTTTGAGGTGCACCCCACAACATTGCACTGATTATCACTGGTGCGGTGCGGCACTGAACATCAGCTGTACCGGGACGTGACACTGAACTTGCATTCAATGCAGCCTCATCTGTGGCAGTGTTCACACCTGCTGCATGGGCCTGCATTCATGAATGTTTCAACTTGGTACCACACTCCCGCCTCAGTGTTGGCTTCCTTGAGAAGCCTCAATGCCACCTTGCTAACCTGCGTTACAATTACGACTGACGATGCCTAGATCTCCGCATTATATCATATCTCCCCAGGATTTTGAGGTGGTTCGCCAGCCACCCTATCTGGACGGGGATCGCTACTCCTTCCTCCTCATCAATCATTTCATCCTGCATCTTTTCCAGGCCCTGTCTGCCTTCTTCTATTTAGTTTAGCAGTGGCACTGCGTGAATCTTCTGCCTCTCCCAAGATTGAATTTCTTCAAAGTGGATAACTCCCATGTCGACTCTATGTGCGGTTGCAAGAATGATGTTCCAATATATCCGTACCATTGCCGCAGTCGAATGCTGGATAACGATTGTTTTAATTGCCCCCCTAGCGCTCCTTCTTCTGTTCAAGATCCGAATGCGGGCAGGTGCCGTAGGGTGGACGAGAGCACTATTGATTCGTGACACAATTTCCTGGTCCATTTTGTTGGGTGGTGGTGCACACTCATCTCGTTTTAATGTGTATCATCTCTCTGCCATGCTCATTCCACCCGTCGGGGATGAGCCTCAGCAATGGCCAATTCCGCTGTGTGTCATTTGACTCATTACTGTGGGTTGGACAGTATGCCATCTCCGAGCGGGGGAGGATACTCCCTTCAGTTTGGGTTGGGGCAGGGATGATGGTTTCAATGTGTGCTACAGTTTGTGCTTCGGTTACTGCAATAGCAGTTGGCACTTCTCTGGTTCTACATCCTGCGTTGAATCTGCATATTGCGACACCTTTAGTTCTCCACCATCCAACTTTGCACTGTTGTCTCTCTGTTTCTGACACAATTCTGGGCATGATGCGACTGCTTTCACGATCTTGGCAATTAAGTTTGGGATGGCCGTGCCACTACCCTGATCATCATCATGGTGGGTGTCCCACTTCTGCTGACTCTCTCGCATCCACATCATCGTTCGTAGCCACTGTACCTGTTCAAGGGCTGCCTTTGCTTCCAGCAATTTCACGATGTACCTGACAGTTTGGTGCAGTTAACTTAGTCTCTGAGGCGGCTGTCACATCATCTTCTCCATGCGCCTCATCCGGTCACTGGATGCCCCTAACTCCTCTGGGTGTTAGGGGGGTACTTGGATGTTAAGTATATATACTTGCATAGCCCTAGATCATGATTCTCTTTTGAAACTTAGAACTTGCAAAGTCTCTCTGTATGTTTCTAATCTTTAATTCTTTCGGAACGTGGTGCAGTAGTTCCCAAGATTTTGCTGGTTTCTAGAATTTGCTTTCCTCTGAGGATGTCGGCTCTTCTACTGATCAGACTTCGTCTTTGGGAAAAAGTACATGGTTCCTTTCCGGGTACAGCTCAAAGGAAAAGTAACTTTGTTTCGTTGTTATCAATTATTCGTCTCCAGATTGATGAATAATCCGCAATAATCTGTCCCCATATGGTTGTCCTTCGCATGGCTAGTCAGCTTATAATTAGGCTCTTGAGATCTGGTTGGACTATCATGTGGTGTAGCCAAGATTGATCCTTTGACTGGTAACTTTGAGACATCCTGATTGCTATGCTGAATTAATCCTCGTTCAAATCCTATGCAGAAAGCAAGCCACCAGACTCAGTAGACTGTAAACAGGTATTGATGTTTGCGGAAATGAGTAAGTAATTTGTCTAGGAACATACTATAACGTGGTATACATTCTGAAAGGAGATAATCATGGAATGTAGCTACTGATCAAATCCTAAGTGTATTTTATATAAATTATAATAGGTATAGGTATCACAAAAATCGAATAATATTTTAGACTTGTTCTTCACTGGTAGGTTTCTCACTGTTAGTGTTAGCAACGGTTCCAAATTACGGGTCCAGGTCGGTTCCGGTTCCGAACCGCCCATGGAACCGAACCGCCCAATCACAAGCGGTTCCGAACCGGAACCGACCCGGACCAGCCGGGTTTTGGCGGGTTTCTTCTCCAAAACTATCGCTCCAATTAAGTATTTGAGTTCTGATTGGATCGCGACATGTTATATACGTAGATTATGCAGTTTTTGACGCTCTTTCACGTTCCGTTCTCCGATTTGCGATACGATTAGTATTCGTTGAGTCGCTGCGAAAAACAGTCGATTGTAGACGTATGTTCAGCTTTATTTCACAGCGACTCAACGAATACTAATTGTATCGCAAATCGGAGACCGGGACGTGAAAGAGCGTCAAAAACTGCATAATCTACGTATATAACATGTCGCGATCCAATCAGAACTCAAATACTTAATTGAAGCAGAAAAGCTGTGATTATTGGGGCCGATGAAAAATGAGGCTCTGCTGCAGGTAAAACCCGCCAAAACCCGGCGGGTTTCGTTTCGGTTCCGGGTTTTAACCGTTTGTGATTGGGCGGTTTGGTTCCTTGGCGGTTCCAGAACCGACCTGGGGCTCCGGGTCCGGTTCCGAACCGGACCGCGGCCGGGTAACCCGGACCCGTTGCTAACACTACTCAATGTTTGCTGCTAAAGGTTGATTTACTTCAATACTGAAACAATGTTAGTTCTTTATAGATGCTCCCACATGGTCATGCTTGTCTTCGCATTTAAACTGCGGCAATTAGATTGCTTAATTGCATATCTCAGTATCATCTTAAGTGACCCATCAATAGCGGCATGCTTATCTTGGATTATCGTGTTCATGCATTTGTGGTTTTGAATGGTTATGCTCCAGGGCACTTTGACCTTTGGGGTCATTCTTATGTCATGATATCAATCTGTCAATTCCTGCTAACTGATAACCTTGACTTCGATATTGTGGTTCCGGTGTGTTCAGTACTTGGAATGTATGACGACACAATGTTTCAGTCGGTGCTTAATCGCCATATATATCATCACAGCATATTTTGTCTATTCAGCTTTACTCCTGGAGATGTAATCGGTGGCCAACTTATAGTCTGCCAATATACACCTTGACATGTCATAGTGAGGGTGCAATGAATATGCTCCGAAATTAATGTGCCCATTTGCTTCTGGCCACTTATCTTTAGCCACTGTCAATAACCACTCAGACACTGTATGCTTAGGTCTTCAGACGTCCGATGAACATGGGTTGCCACCACCCATCCCACTCGATTGTGCGTGGAGATTGCTCATTCCACATAGCCACATAATGCTTATGGTCTGCTCCTCACATAATTCTGCGTAATTGCAACTTAACCAAGAGTTGACCCAGTAGATTGTTATTGTAGATATGGCCACCAATTATGCGCAATACTGAAGGTTTTTCACTTTCCTGTAATGGCAGTATAATTGCTTCATGACATTTGAATCCACTAGTGAGAGTATAGCCATCACTGATTGATCGTCATGTGGCTGAATTGTTATTCTGCTAAAGAATACTTCATTTACAATCATGCGGTGACTCACAGGGAAGTGTTATTCACTAAGAATCTCATGTGTGATTCCCATGTACCTGCTACTCGATGCAGTCATGTTTCATTACAACAGCTGAAGAAAAGTCCCTAACACTACCTTCCTCTGTGGCACTGGTGACACAAAGGTAACTCCATCTTAGGAAGTAATTTCACTGTTGTTTTGAACTCCGAACCAGCTGCTTTGTGATCTTGTACTCCTTTATCAATTTTCCATTGTTTGTAAATAGCGTTTTTTCTTTTTGTGCGCTACAGTGTCTGTTACTTTTTCCTTGAGGAATACTTGTCTTCTACTCTTCTGTTGCCTTTCATTGTGTTCCAGTCTCTTAGATCTCAAAAGCTATTGCTCGAATATTTTCTGCCAGCTTCTGCAATAGGCCTCTTAGCATGAATATTTTCATTATATTGGGTACAGTAAAATCTTGTAATTATTGTTATACTAATACCACATTCATATGTAATCAAAATGTACTATGTTGCGAAATGAGGACAGTAGACTTTTCTTGTGCTAAAACCACGCTCGTGCGTGAATGTATTTTGAATCCAAAATATCATTCGCTACACTCAATGCTTTCTATCAGGTATACTCACTTCAGAAGAATCTTTCAGAACATGAAGGTAATGAATTAATTACACCTGATGCATTAACCCTATTTACATAGTATCATATACCGACATTTTTAAATAATAATCCACAGAGCAATTATCGTTGCTTGCGGTTACCACCTAGGGAAACGTTGGATAAGAACTTATAGATCATGACTGAACTCATATTTCTTTGTCCTATAGGTTTTGAATCCATAAGATGTAATTGAAATTCATCGATAGTTCAAACTTCTTTTCTATTGAAGTCTAAAGACATAGTATAAAGCTAACAAACATGAATTCCATCGTTATTCTAATCACTGAAGGCTTTCGATTTTAAGTTGTAAATGATATCACATCATGATTCCTCGCCTTCACGAATACCCAAAGATATCATAATATATGCTCACTTAATATTTATTGCGATGTATTTCAAATTGTAAATGTGAATACCTGAAGATATCATAACACATCGCCGTTTCTTTTATCAAGGTGTCTTTGAATTGTAGATGAAAATACTTGTAGATATCACAACACATCCTCGTTTCTCCTATTGAAGTATATTCGAATTGTAAATGACAATATCTTATGATATCATAACATACCCTCATATCTCTTATCGTAAGGTTATTCGATTCGTAATACAGACTTCCTGATAGATATCGTAACGTTTTCTTATTCTCATGTCATAAGGGTATTTGATTCATCTCAGACAATACGTGAGAGATATCATAACTTATTCTCATTTGTCATATTGTAAGGTGGTTCACTTGATGAGAAAGAATATCTGAGAAATATGGTAAGATATCATCGTTCCTGATATTGTAGAGTTATTCGATTCATAAGAGAGAAACCCTGGGAGTTATTGTCACATATTTTCATTTCTCATATTGTAATATTGTTCTATTTGTAAAACAATATTAAGTGCTGCAACTTTAACATGTTTAACTATCTCCCTCCCCAAAGATGAACACGGAGCATATTTTTTGATTTTAATCTTCTATTTCTGAACAATCACGAAGGTGTTTCAAATTATTAATGAGGATAAATGAAGTCATTGCAATATTTGATAACTATTATCTACTAGTGGTGAAGGCAATTGGAATCATACTGAGAATACCTGAAGTCAATAAAATGTAACTTCCTATTTATGATCAATAGTTGATGAAGGTTATTCCAATCGTACTTAAAATAACTGAGGTGAATAATATGTAACTTCGTATCTCTGATAAAAAGATGATGAAGAGTATTCGAATTGTAATGAGAATATCTGAAGTCAGTAAATTGTAACTTCATATCTCTCATCGAAAGTTGGTGAAGGTAATTTCCATTGTAATAGGAACAACCCAGATCAATAAAATGTCACGTCTGATCCCTGATTGAAAGTTGATGAAGGTTATTCGAATCGTCATGAGACTAACAAAGCTCATTACAATGTGGCTTTGTGTCTCTAAGCGAATGTTGACAAAGGTATTTCGTATGTTTAACAAGAATAACCGAAAGTCATTTAAACAAAACGTCGTAACTCTGATTGAATGTTGAAGACAGTAATTTGATTCATTAATGCGAATAACTGAAGTCAATAATGTAACTTCATATCTTGATTGAGTATTGACAAAAGCAATTCCAATCATAAAGGTAAATAAATGAAGTCAATAATGTTTCTTCATATCTCTGATCAAGTGTTGACAATGGTATTTCGAACTGTTAATCAGAATAACCGAAAGTCAATTAACCATCACTGCATATAACTGATTGGTTGTTGACAAAGGTAATTCGAATAGTTAATGAGAATAACTGAAGTAAATCACATAACTGTGTATCTCTGAATGACTATTGATGATGGTCATTTGAATGCGAACTCAGAATAATTAAAGTCAACAGTGTATGTTCGTATCAGTGATCGAATGTTTTCAAAAGTCATGCGAATGGTTAAAGAGATAAATTGACAGTGATTGAACATAACTTTGAATTTGGGATCAAATGTTGACAATGGAAATTCGAATCATTAATGATAATATATGAAGTCAATTACATAACTTTGTATTACTGATTGAATGTTAAAGAAACTATTTTGAATAGTTAAAGAGAATAACCGAAGATAATTTATACAGAACTTCGTATCTCAAATTTCATGTTGACAAAGGACATTCAAATTGTTCATGAGAAAAACAGAAGTCAAACATGTAGCTGCATATCTCTGATCAAATATTGATGAAGGTTGTTCGAAGAGTAATCAAAATAACCAACTGTCATCAAACATAAATTCATATCTCTGATCAAATGTTGACAAAGGTAAATCAAAACTTTGATGAGAATAAATGAGGTCAATAACCATAACTTCATATCTCAAATCGAATTCTTCATAAAGGTAACACTTCATATACCAATATATACTCAAACCTGAATGTCTGCGCTTTTTCAGTTTATGATATCATGATAAAGATTATCAAAATCGCTAATCCATTCGATTATTTATAAAATTAATTGCGATATGGAAAATACTGTACTCAGTGTTCCTAAGCGGCCCGGCCAGGCCGGCTTTGCGTAGCCCAGGCCGGGCGGCCTTAGCGGCGGCTTTCAAATGAAGGCCGGACCGGGCCTGCAGGCTTCTTGGCGGCCGCTTGGCAGCCGGCCGGATTTTGTTGGCGGCCTGCAGGCTTTTCTTGGCGGAACTAAGCCTAAATGGAATATTTTGTTAGAAAGATTCTCTGCTGCTTATACTAAGAAAGTCCCCAATGTACGAGATATAAACTATATCCCACTCAATCATCGTAGCCCTGCCATTGCCGTATTCCATCCATCAACCAGACCAAGGCTTATTCAGGCTGATGCAGGCCAATGCTAGTTTTTTAAATCACGTGCAGGCCAGCTTTTGACCCAGGCCGGGCCGGGCCGCCGCTAGCGCAGGCTTTCAAAATGGAGGCCGGGCCGCTTAGGAACACTGACTATACTGTGTACATTCTCAATACTCAGTGGAATCCCATGGCTCTTCATCGGATATTGTACCAATCATTATACCTGTTATATTCTGCCCACTCATCTGTTGGTAATTCATCGACTACCTCTTCAAAGTCTTCAAAAGGTAAAGAACCCACTTCATCAAATGTTTGTTACCAACTTTCTTTAGCCTCTAGAAGCAGTATTCAAATATTTTCTGATACTATTGTTTTGCTTTATCCCATCCATTCATAAGTCCTTCTCATAATTCTTGGTCATATACAACACCAAAACCAATATCCATTCCTTCGTTATACATCCTACAGTCTTGAGGTGTATATTTATCCGCTTTGGAGTATGCCATTTGAAGTACTTCTTCCAAACATTCCACACATTCTAGTTGTAACGATATAAAGTTTATTTCCAATAACATATAATATCACTTCAGCAATGATCATTCACCTATATCCTTGCTGATAATCATCATTATCAACATTACAACAAGGATTACTGCCTTGTAAAATTAATCCATCAATGGACATGACAAATCTGCGACTGGCTGCATTTGGCTAATAGTTTTTGCTTGTTCCAATGAAATAACAAGACCCAAATCCACATATATCTTCACAAAATCTCCAAATCCTTGATTATACTGGGGTTCTGATATTATCGGCAATACAAAGTCTGATTTGCTATCTCCCATAATGTCCATGATAATATTACAGTTCAGATAGTATCGGCAATATAACGTCTTATAAGTTATCCTGCTTGATGTCCTGGCCATCAAAGACTATATTTTGATACTATGTATACATACCCTTTGTCCAATCATAAGGTTGTGATTAATCTTTGGAGAATAATATATTTTGTATGAATTTAAAGTACTTTCTGGCATATGGTTATAAAATATTATACTGTTAGGGGGGTGGTTGGATGTTAAGTATGTATACTTGCATGGCCCTAGATCCTAACTGTGTTTTTAAATTCAGAACATGAAGAGTCTCTCATCATATTTCATATCTGTAATTCGTTTGTAACTTGGTGCGCTAGTATCTACAATTTTGGAAGGTCCCTCAAATTTGCTTTCCTCTGAAGTTGTTGGTTCTTTGTTTTGTGGAACCTAGCCTTTGTTCAAGAGTACAGGATTTCTTTCCGGGTATGCCTCACAGAACCAGTGAAGAAGTTTGGTTGATACGAATTATCGTTCCCCAGTTGTTTAAATAATCCTGAATAATCTCTACCTGGCTGGTTGTCCTTTGTATGACAAGTTGTCTTATGATTAGGCTCAAGATATGATCTTTGAATATGTTGTGGTCTAGCCGAAAGTGCTCATTCGACTGGGAACCTAGCAATGAAATTATTCATATGCTGAATCAATCCTCAATGAAAGGCTATGCATGATGAAAGATTGCAGGCACACTGTGCTTCAAAATGCTCTTGATGTTGTCTGAAATGAGTAAGTTATTTCTGAAAGGTATAAACTATAACATCTGATTCATTCGGAAAAGAGATTAACATTGAATGGGGCTGCCATTCAAATGCCAATAGTATTATATATGTATTATCATATGTTTAGGTACCATAAAAATCCAACAAAATTATAGAGTTGTTCTTCGCTGGTAGGTTTGTGACTGTTCACTGCTAGAGCTTGATTTGCTTCATTTCCAGCTCAATGTGAGTTCTTTATAATTGCTTCCTCATGCCGATGGTTGGCTTTGAATGTACAATATGAGAAATAGAATACTTGATAGCTTATCTCCGAATCATCTTGAGTGACCTGATGCTAGTGCAATGTTTCCCTTGGGTTATCGTGTTCATGCCTGAGTGGTTTTGAAGTAGTACGCTTGGCAGCACTTTGACGTTTTGCCCCATCCTCACATCATGATATCAATTGCTCGATTTCTCCCAACACATCACTTCAACTTGGATATCTTGTTTCTGACTTGCTCAATGGTTGAAACATATGACAACATTATGGTTCGATCATCGCTTAATCGCAATATATAATGCCTCACCATATTTTTGCTATTCGGCATTGCTTCCTGAGATTTATGCGACAACCAACACATACTCCACCATCCATGACATGACATGTCGCTATGACGTTGCAATGCATATGGTCTCAAATCAATGAGGCAGTTTGCTTCTGGCCCCTTATCTTTAGCCAATGTCATTAATCCCTCCAACACAGCATGCTTAGATATTGAGACTTCTGATGACCAGCAGTTGCCACAGGCGATCACAACACATTGTGGGTGGGGATTGCAGATCCCACGGCGTCCCATGTTGCTTATCGTCTGCTGCTCTTGTGATTCTGTGTAATTGCGGCTTAACTAAGGGTTGTCCTGCTAGGTTGTTATTGTACATATGGGCAATAATTATGCACACTGCTGAAGGTTTGTCACTTCCCAATAATGGTGTCGTAATTGCATCCTCACAATTGGATCCGCTAGTGAGGGCATACCTATCACTAATTGATTGACATCTGGCTCATGTGTAATCCCGCTAAAGATCACTTGACTGCTAAACATGCTGTCGCTCTCACAGGTAGGTGTTATGCGTTAAGAATCTCATGCGAGATTCCCATGTGCCTGCTACCCGATCCAGTCATGTATCATTACCACTGCTAAGGGAGAACACCTAACACTGGGCCCCCGCCTCTCAGCGTCTTCCGATTCTCATTGCGCTCCAGAGGCTCGGCTGCAGTCGTAGTCACAGGGGTGGCGTGGGTCATCAACACGATGCCCACCATGCCGCTCCCTACTCGTATTCCTTCTGCTCCCACCATGTCCCTGTCTCCGGCCTGTATAAGCATCCCGGCTGTTACCCCGGTGGGGCTTTCTCCTCCCGGGATCCCCATCCTTCATGATCTAGTGTTCGCGTTGCGGACACGTGCCCGCACGACTGTCCAAGTGACCAAACATCCTCCAGCGAACCAGAGATGCTGGGGAATTCTTCCTTTGGTAAATTTACCGGTAGTAATTGTTTGCTGGTGTCCATTTGCCAATTGCTGGCATGTCTGTGGACTGATTTTGTCGTTTTGTTATCTTCTTTCTGTGGCAAGACTTTTCTTCAATCCATGCAGTTGGGTAGTTTCTTGTGCGTACTCTTGTTGCTGACGTGCCTGGGCACCTCCGGCAGTGCTGAGGTGCTGAGAGTCTCGTTCCGGGGTCACTTCGACGTTAAGAATCGATTGCTGCTGTCCGCTTTTCGGTTGCTGTCGTCGTTGTTGGCTTAATTCGCCGTTTCTGTTTTGCCAAGACTCGCATCACTGGGATCAGGTCAATGCGTCCATAGGATTTGTTAGGATGGTTGCTACCATTCGCCTGCAGTCTATACACGGAACGGTTTTTGCACGGTATTTCCGTCCCGTTTGCATTCCGTGGCACCATTACCCAATACTTAGTCGCGTCCGTCCAAGGCCAGCTTAAAATTTCAATACTGGGCGGACCTGGGCACTCTATGATAAGACTATAGGACTGCGGGGACCTACAGTTGTTGAGATCAATCAAGTACGAATAGTGATATTGAATTGACTATCGTACAAAAGTGATTGTCTAAAGAGCAAAGAGAGAGAGAAAGACAGGCAAATATATATGAGAAAGAAGAGGGCATACTCGGCGAAGCCGAGTATCACATCCGGAGACCGATGCCGGGCATCACAGCCGGGGCTAGCCCTACTCCTCGGCATGGGGGCTGGTGGCTGCCCATGGGGGCCGCAAGCCACCGGCCGCATGCCCGCAGCTTTAGACCGTTGGGGGCTGTAAGCCCCCAAACGCCACACAAGCCATCGGGCCATATCCCGTGCCAACAACAGTCCACTAATTGACCCCTCAGATCCTGTGGCGGAAGATTTTTTCCGGGATTGATTACTTTTCCCCTACGAGGAAGATTTATTTCTCCGGGAACTCTCACTCTTGAGCTGGATGTTCTATATCCGACCCTGGTTAAGGCTCCGGTTATCTGTACTAGGCCCTTGTCCTGGAGTAATCTCCATGGGATTGCCTAGCCCTCCGAAACTTATGCCTTAGATGGAACGACGATTTCGGGCCCTGAAAGATTGTAATTTCCCCGGACCGTTGGAACCGCGTGGTGGAGTGGTGATTGGTGAATGTGTTGAGATCAATCGAATACGAATAGAGGTATTGAATTGGCTATCTTATAAAAGAGATTGTCTAAAGAGCAAAGAGATAGAGAGAGATAGGCATAGATACATGTGAAAGGAGAGAGCATACTTGGCTTCGCCGAGTATCACATTTAGGGACCGATGCCGAGTATCACTGCCGGGGCTAAACCTTCTCCTCGGCATAGGGCTAGTGGCGGCCCATAGTGCGGCAAGCCATCAGGCCAAATCCCCTGCCAACAGAATCAGTCTACGCTGATTAGTTAGAACATTAGAAGTTACTCCCTAGCGCATCTAGTATCTTCGATAATATTAGCAACCACTCTGCTGTCCTTTCTAGTAGCACCGTTGGCCTATCAGTAGCTTGTGGACCATTCCAGCATCTTGGGGGCCATTCGGACTAAATCCCCAGTAAACATCTTCCACTGAGTTCTAACTAATTCACCAAGAGATATCATTGCCTGATCAAAGGTCTCCGGTACTACTTATATCTAGAGAGAAGCCGCTAAGGTGGAGAGAATGGTATCGTTTTTAGACTTTGTCACAGCGCCCGCTACCATTTCGAACAAGGCAAATCACCCGATACGCTAGAAACTTCTAAATGGTTGTTTTGTTTTAATCATACTGTATTCACTCTAATTAGAGTATGACAGCCCCTTAATCCCCTCCGCCTCCGGGCTGGCCGGCTAGATGGCGGAGCTCCACTCCTGCTACCCGTCGTCCCCTTCTGACAAAGGAAAGCATGCGTCTACGAAAGCGATCAATGAGGTACAAAAGAAATGAGATGAAATCCCGAAAACTAGAGGCCGCTGGCTCTTACTCCTCCACTCGCCTGGGCGGGAATTTCCCGACATCAGTGCCTGCCAGGAAGTCTATCACCGCATTATCACACTTCTCCATGGAGAGTAGCTCAGAGACTTGCACGTGTTGGCATCTGCCCGCTCTCCATCCCGTTGCTTTTCCCACCTCTTTCGAGAGCGTCTTTTGCTGGTCTTTCCATCGGCTGCAGTGGCGGAAGAGGTGTTCCCGCGTCTGGGTCTGGGCCGCTGCCCTGTCCCCGCCACCACATCACCAGCACGTATCGTCGTCTCGCTGTCTGAACCGTTTTAAGTACGTGCCCACTGGCGCGTGCCCGGACTTCAGTCGGTAGAATCTGGCTGTCAGCGACTTCACACTATTCATTGGGATGGGTCTCTTGCTCCCAGCTTGGCCTTTCAGTTTGTAGCCATAATGTTTGCTGCATTTGTCGGCCTCCCACTTGGCCTTCGCCGCCGTCTTCGCTTCTGAAATACGTCTGGTCCTGTTCGCCGCAGACCTCCCAACGGTTGAACCAGTGCACTGCTTGTAAAGAGTTAACCAGTGCAGTATACAGTTAGTTCTTGGCAGTGCAGTGCAGTGGGTGGAGGTTCGCAATGCAGTGCAGTGCAGTTTGTAAGTTCAAAATCCACTGGTTCACTGCTGGTTAGTTAGTTTGCCACCCATTACCTATTCCACTTCTCGATGGTCCTTTACTACCCATTACAACTGATCTTGATGGTTATGCTACCTATTACTATGTTCTCGATAATTCGCAAATCCTCTAACTTAGTATAAGTATCCCTCTTTTTTCTCTGCCGGGTAACCTTTGACACTCCCATCCTCTTCCTACACTGCTCGAGCCAAAACTGTCGTCTTCGAGAGATTCCTCTGAAAAGCCTTTGAAGGGCAACGAGAAGGGCGTCACTGGGGATATCTCCCTCCACACGCTTTTCAAATCGCCAAAGTGGGCAAGGGTTAGAGCTGGCGAAGGAAAATTCATGGTCATACATAATGTACACTGGTTCGAACCAGTTAGATAGTTGAACTGAATATATACAGTTGAACCAGTTATAAACCAGTTCATTGCACTGGTTTAGCATGCAGTGCAGTTTGAACAGTCAAGTAGTTGGTGCAGTGCAGTTTCCCCTCGGAAATCCAACTGGTTTCCACCGTTGGGAGGTCTGGTTCGCCGCCGAGGTGTATACTCCTTCTTGTACGGTGCCTGCTCTGCGGCCTTCTCGCGCTAGGTTTGCTTGGCGATCTGCTTTCTCATTCCCGGGGATAACTTCTAAATGTCACATAGTGGTATCCATCGCACTAACTTGTGGTCTTGCGCCATCTCTTGCACTCCCCAAAGACCTAGCTTTACCCGAAAGACACTTAACTTTGGCCATGAAACTCCAACTAAATTACTTTGTCGTGATGGATGCGACAGACAAAAATTACGAACATACTCTTCTTCCTGCTTTATTTCCTCCGCTTTTTACTCTTCCTGCTACTCCTCCTCAATGTTCCGTTTCTCTCCCTCCATTTCCACCCGTTTGTCCCCCTTGTTTCCCCCCATGCTAAATCGCGTATTCATCGCGAACCTAGCTGGAAATCAACTATAGTGTCATGAGAGTGACCAGTGGAGTGGCTCGCTTACTTCCTACAGAGCGGCGCGGACCGACTTTTAATTATCTGCGAGGGAGGGGAATTAAGTGCTTCACTTACTAGCTGCAGAACAAAAATCAACTGGAGACCAGCCATGAGTTACCGAGGGGAAACAGAGAATTAATTTACTTACAAGCTGCAATAAAACACGAGTCAACTCATCAGCCACAACACAGACAAGTGAATGTATGCAAAAGTGGTTCACTTACAAACTGCAACGAACCACGAACCGAAGGTCACAAATAGCGTCAATAGGGAGAAGACAGCACAGTGCTTTACATACTTGCTGCAACAAAAAATGAGCTAAGTCAGCGATGTGAGAACCGCTATGGCGTGGATCACTTACAGCCTGCAATAAACAAGAATCCGAGAGAATCGTCAACAAGGGTATGGTATGTCAACTCGGTCCACTTACAATCTGCAACGTGATAAGATTCATGTCAGCCGTGTCGTCTCAACGAGGCACGGAGATGTGGTTCACGTACCATCTGCAAGGCAACGCGAGCCAAACGTCTGTCAGGTGGTCTCAACGAGGCACCGAGATGCGGTTCACTTACTTCCTGCAAGGCAAAGCGAGACGAACGTCAGCCAAGTGGTCTCACAAGGCACCGAGATGCAGTTCACTTACTTCCTGCAAGGCAAAGCGAGCCGAATGTCAACCAGGTGGTCTCACGAGGCACTGAGATGCGGTCCACTTACATACTGCCAGGCAAAGCGAGCCGAATGTCAGCCAGGAGGTCTCACGAGGCACCAAGATGCGGTTCACTTACCGGCTGCAAAGCAAAGCGAGCCGAACATCAGCCAGGTGGTCTCACAAGGCACCGAGATGCGGTTCACTTACATCCTGCAAGGCAAAGCGAGCCGAACATCAGCCAGGTGGTCTCACGAGGCACCGAGATGCGGTTCACATACCAGCTGCAAGGCAAAACGAGCCGAAGGTCAGCCAGGTGGTCTCACGAGGCACCGAGATGCAGTTCACTTACTTCCTGCAAAGAAAAGCGAGCCGAAGGTCAGCCAGGTGGTCTCACGAGGGACCGAGATGCGGTTCACTTACTTCCTGCAAGGCAAAGCGAGCCGAATGTCAGCTAGGTGGTCTCACCGGGCACCGAGATGCGGTTCACTTACATGCTGCAAGGCAACGCGAGCCAAACGTCAGCCAGGTGGTCTCACAAGGCACCGAGATGTGGTTCACTTACTTCCTGCAAGGCAAAGCGAGCCGAACATCAGCTAGGTGGTCTCACCAGGCACCGAGATGCGGTTCACTTACATGCTGCAACGCAACGCGAGCCGAACATCAGCCAGGTGGTCTCACGAGGCACCGAGATGCGGTTCACTTACCGGCTGCAAGGCAACGCGAGCCGAACGTCAGCGAGGTGGTCTCACGAGGCACCGAGATGCGGTTCACTTACCTGCTACAAGGCAGAGCGAGCCGAACGTCAGCCAGGTGGTATCACGAGGCACCGAGATGCGGCTCACTTACCAGCTACAAGGCAAAGCGAGCCGAACGTCAGCTAGGTGGTCTCACGAGGCACCGAGACGCGGTTCACTTACCTGCTACAAGGCAAAGCGAGCCGAAGGTCAGCCAGGTGGTCTCACCAGGCACCGAGATGGGGTTCACTTACCCGCTGCTGCAAGGCAAAGCGAGCTGAACGTCAGCCAGGTGGTCTCAACGAGGCACTGAGATGCGGTTCACTTACCATCTGCAAGGCAAAGCGAGCCGAACGTCAGCCAAGTGGTCTCACGAGGCACCAAGATGCGGTACACTTACCGACTGCAAGGCAAAGCGAGCCGAACATTAGCTAGGCGGTCTCACGAGGCACCGAGATGCGGTTCACTTACATACTGCAAAGCACAGCGAGCCGAATGTCAGCCAGGTGGTCTCACCCGGCACCGAGATGCGGTTCACTTACATGCTGCAAGGCAAAGCGAGCCGAACGTCAGCCAGGAGGTCTCACGAGGCGCCGAGATGCGGCTCACTTACCATCTACAAAATAAAGCGAGCCGAACGTCAGCCAGGTAGTCTCACGAGGCACTGAGATGTAGTTCACTTACCATCTGCAAGGCAAGCGAGCCGAACGTCAGCCAGGTAGTCTCACGAGGCACCGAGATGCGGATCACTTACCATCTGCAAGGCAAAGCGAGCCGAATGTCAGCCAGGTGGTCTCACGACGCACCGCGATGCGGTTCACTTACCCGCTGCCAGGCAACTCGAGCCGAACGTCAGCCAGGTGGTCTCACGAGGCACTGAGATGCGGTTCACTTACGCGCTGCAAGGCAAAGCGAGCTGAACGTCAGCCAGGTGGTCTCACGAGGCACCGAGATGCGGTTCACTTACCCGCTGCAAGGCAACGCGAGCCGGAGGTCAGCCAGGTGGTCTCAACGAGGCACCGAGATGTGGTTCACTTACCCGCTGCAAGACAAAGCGAGCCGAACATCAGCCAGGTGGTCTCACAAGTCAACGAGATGCGGTTCACTTACAAACTGGAACGCAAAGCGAGCCGAACGTCAGCCAGGTGGTCTCAACGAGGCACCGAGGTGCAGATCACTTACTTCCTGCAAGGCAAAGCGAGCCGAACATCAGCCAGGTGGTCTCACGAGGCACTGAGATTTGGTTCACTTACCCGCTACAAGGCAAAGCGAGCCGAAGGTCAGCCAAGTGGTCTCATGAGGCACCGAGATGCGGTTCACTTACTTCCTGCAAGGCAAAGCGAGCCGAATGTCAGCCGGGTGGTCACACAAGGTACCGAGATGCGGATCACTTACCACCTGCAAGGCCAAGCGAGCCGAACGTCAGCCAAGTGGTCTCACGAGGCACCGAGATGCGGTTCACTTACCATCTGCAATGCAAGCGAGCCGAATGTCAGCCAGGTGGTCTCACGAGGCACCAGTTGTATCGTCTCAACGAAGGATGTAGGCACTGAGCTGGGATTCACTTACTAGCTATAATGCACAGCCAGCTGAATATTAGCCATTGCGACTCAAAGAATTGATGCGGTTCACCTACAAACTTCATCGCATCACGAACCGAACGTCAGCCGAGTTGTCAACAGCAGAAGTGGTGATATGGTTCACTTACATTCTAACACGCAAAACAAGCTAATCGTCAATTATATCAGCAGAGGGGGTATAGTGATTTAATTCACTTACAATCTGCAAAGTATAGTCAGCCAAGCGCTGGTTATATTACTTCACTAAAGTAGTGCTATAATGCTGTTCACTTACCTGTTGCCGCACAAATGACTCCAACGTCAGCCATACCATCGGTGAGTGAAGTGCGGTACCATCATTCATACTCTCTGCAATGCAAACACTGGGCGTCAGCCATAGCTTTAGATCCAAGGTGACAAGGTACACCCACTGTCTAAAATGCAATACGCAGCGATAATTAGCTATAGCTTCACTTAATGGAATGCCAACAGTATCCACTAACCTGCAATATGTTTTTATATTCGTTCCCAAATAGGTAGACAATGGCTCCAGCTTTGAGCAACGTTATGACGACACTGCGGTGCTTCCTGAAGGCTGCGGCATTCAAAGCGCTGCCATGTAGGTCTCCCCGAACGTTAACGTCGGCTCCCTTTTCTATCAGCCGCTCCACTGCCGCACTGAGCCCAAAATATGAGGCCACCATTAAACCAGTAACGTTTTGGGGGAGCTTATAATAAATATTATCAGCAATCCAGTTCACCTGGAACCATGTCAGCAATCGCATTGATCCACTATCCAACACTTCCAGTGCAGAATCGAAAACTTCCAGCTCCTTGCCTATTTTGGCCTCTTGAATGTGAGTTGTCCAATATTTCGCTGCATAATCCAAAAAGACATGGTTTTTGGTGTAAGAATCCACCTGCGACTTCATATCATACGTTCGCTCGTTGGCACGGAGGACTAGAGGCTCGGTTTCGAAGACAGCAAATAAGAGGTAGCGGATACAAACAAGGGCAATGGTGAGGTTTGAATCCATAGGAAGTAGTGAATTCTTCCATACACCTTGGCCAAGACCGTCGCCCAGGTTATTGACCAGGAATTGCTTTGCTGTTTGATGGACGAGGAAAACCATTGAGTCTTTAACTCTCACGAAGAGTCCGCAGAGGTCTTTAACTGTGGTGTCGATGGATGGTTCGAGGTCAAGCTGGTCGTGTGACCTATCGCTAGGTCTAATGGATAATGCCACGTTTATTTCATCGAGTGTAAGCGGTCTAATTGCTGCTACTACTATGTGGAGTAGTTTTCTTGCGTGTTCGTGATCGGAGCATTTCTGGAGAATTTTTTGATAGACTTCATCCAATGCGCTAGGTATACTACCAATCATGTCCTCTAATGCCATTTCAGAGACTCTTGCACTATCTTCGATCATCTTGAGAATGAGAGACACCCAAAGGAATGTTCGATCAGCGTCACGGATAAGACGTTCCTCAAGTTTGGCCTGCACGGCAGGAGTGAGAGACCTCTGGCTCGCAATACTGCCCACCCTTGCCCGAACAACGAGCGAAATGTCGCTGTTGATATCATCTGTTTTATCTTCCGCCTTCAATCTGATTGTTTGGGATTGTTTGAATTGTCTTTCGATCGAGGGGTATGGACGGCTAGTGACAATGAATTTCAAAGAACTGATTTTCTCTTTTCGAAGCATAGAAGAGAATGTAACCAAAGACTCGATAAACTGTTGTTGTGTGGACTTCCCGCATTCGTCCAGGCCGTCGACAACACAAATGACTTTGCCACAGTTCGGATCTGCTAGCGCTGACATGAATATATACCATAGAGATCCAAATTCTTCAGTAAACTTCTGATCCTTTTTCTTGAACTCAGTCATAGCGTATTTAAGGAGTGAATTGTTCGCCGTAAAAAGCTGGTGAAGGAGTGCACAAAGAGCAAATGTTGCATTATTCTGTTTTTCGTTGTCATCTTTGAAGAAGAAATAGCAAACGGTGCCGTGTAATTCCGATTGAGAAGTAGGACTTTTGAGCTCGTCGACTAGGAATGAGGCCAAAACAGACTTCCCACATCCCGGATCCGCAGACACCCATAGAAGGCTCGACTCCTGTTCGTGCCGCCAGTGTTGATACTGTGCATGATCTAGGAACCATTGAAGCGTTCCTTCAACTCGAGGTGGATTTCTGCGCCAGTTGGACTCATAATCCGAAGTATAGAGATAGTGCAGGCATTTCAACTCGGGGTCTGAAGGCTCGAAGTCAGATCATAGTTAACGTCTTGTCGATCTAACAAAGTTACTTACTTTCGGATCTGCCAGTATACACCGGTTAGCCAACCTAAATGCGATCAAACAGCACCATCCCACCACCATCCATCACTGGCAAAACATCTTCGCTTTGTGTAGATTCGAGGGAGACTCACCCGTAAAAGTGCTGCCCATCATACATATTGGCCCCTGCGAAACTATAGTGTCGGGAGTTCTCGTAGTTCGTTTGCATGTTGTCGGTCTTCAGTGTGTGGCTAGTTGTGGTGGCGCGGCTGTTGAGTGCTCAATGCTGTGATTGTTGGTGCCGCTGCAGCTGATGAGGAGCAAGTCGCTAAGGGTGGTAGTCAGGCTGAAAGAGACGAAGCTCGGGGTATACATACATTTCTCGGTGAGGTGGAAATGTGCAATTAACGGTGTGTATGATCGGTAGTTAGGATCGATCGCATACAGTGCAAAGGCAAACATGCGTTTGTCAGTTCAACAATTTCCAATTATCTCCAACTAGCGCAATCCTTCCACCCCCGAAATATGACTTTGAATTGGTGCGCCTTCGATATTAGCCGACAGTAAGTTGCAGAAGGTTGCAGTAGTGGTGCAGCTCGCAGCTATAGTGCACATAGTACTAAGTAGCAGTAATCATTCCCTAGGTACGGGTGTGGTAGACATTGGATTTCTAACTGAAGAAAATTGCGGTTCCTAATGCAATCCCTTCAATTAGCCGAGTAGAGTACACTCTTTCAATTCTACATACTACTACGTCTATGGCCTAAGGTATATTCCTATAAATATGGAACAATGCTCCTGATCTTCGTTTCTTCATTAACACGGTTAAAGCTGTATCTCTTGATAGTTGAATAGAGTCCGTCTACCCTTTAATTCATCAAAAGGCTATCTGGGTGATAACCGCTTACAATGTGTTGTTCGCTGCATGCAAGCTACCTAAAAAGGTAAAGTTTGGCAGCATGCTGCAGAACTACTGTCGGCCAAGATCACAGACGCACGAGGTGCCCCTCTCTGCAGATATCGATGTGTCGACGTTCGGTTGGCTGTGTTCTGTCTGTCGAACCGCTTTCACATCCAGAATGCGTTGCTTCAACTCATGTAGGTAGTCATTCTGTTCTTGCTATTGGTCGGTCGTACCACCACAGACTCCAGTTGCAAGGATCACCCAATTGCCAAAGGCACTTCACACTCGATCCACCACCTCACTGACAGCGCTCTGCTCCTTTCCCGGCGGATCCTGCTGCTTGTGTTTCTTTCTTCGTAGTGCAAAAAAAGGCATCTCGGGATATGGCTAAGGTCGATTAATCAAGTCAAATGTAAAAGATAAGCTGTAGTAGAAGTGGTTGTGGATGCAAAGTAAAGATCTTGAAATAGTATGGGGTGCTATTCTGTGTTGGTTGCGGGGCAGGTTGGTCGACGGAATTATGGGGCTGCTCAAACATGTGGATTCCGATTATTGGACTATTGGACATTTGGATGTTAACGAATGAAGATGGAGTAAAAAGAAGCTAGCCTAGCCAACCAATTGATCTGCACCATCGTACTCTACTGGTACATTTATGCATGCGGCCATGTTTCCGATCGCAACTTCATCTTCGGGCAAGACAAACGTCCTCTTACATGAGGGTGTAGAGTACAGTATATTGCAAGGATTATGTAGTCTCGGAATATGGTACCCGGGGTTTGTAAAGTGGGAAAACAGCCGATCTTCGTCGCTTCTGTGGTGCGTTTCTTTCGTGGTACTTGCTCTCAGTCGAAGCTGATCGATGGCGTATGTGCAGGTTACAAGGAAAACCAGCAAGTGGGAAGTCAACTCTGATGAAGTACATACGTATGGACCTCGACAACAGACCTCCCGACTCGGATACCGAAAATGCAACTGGGCGAATTATTATTGACTTTTTCTATAGCGATCGAGGTGGAGATGCCCAGCGTGGACACAAATGGATGCTACGATCTTTGCTGTATCAGCTGTTGAGTATACGCCATGATATGTGGGACTTCTATCAATGCAAATTTGAAGACTTCAAGAAAGAGGTCCCTCAACACTGGCACATTGAATTACTCAAGAAAACGTTTAGCACCATTAAAACAAACTGCCGCCTCCCTCTGACGATCTATGTGCTCATTGACGCAATGGACGAGTCGGACAAGCTAAAACGAGAAGAGATTTTGGATCTACTGTCTAGCGTGTGCGACTGAGAAGGCAGTCTAGTCATGAAGATTGTCGTTGCCAGTCGCCCCGTACCAAGAATTGCAGATGTGTTAAATAAATACATCACGATCACGCTGAAAGAAGAGACAACTGCGGATATAGTCCGCTTCACTTCAAAAAGAATGGAAAGAATAAGTGAAAACCTTGGTGTTAACACAACGGAAGTTCAAGACATCCATGGTATGATTGTTGAGCGATCGCGCGGTGTCTTTCTCTGGGTGAAATTGGTTCTCGACGAGCTGGAAGATATACTGCGCGATGGTTGTACGTTATTCAAAATGAAAAGTGTTCTGGAAGGTCTTCCACAGGACTTGGATACCTTTTATGTTCATATGCTTGAGAGCCGCCTGCCCAAAATAGGAACAACAATGCACGCTGAGACCTTGTGGATGCTTCAATGGGTTGCGTATTCCGGTCGTCCCCTCAGTTTCTTGGAACTCGCTGAAGCCGTCGCTGTTGAAACGTCAGTTTCGGGCGATATTTCTTTGCATTTGCTGACGGAAGGAAGACCACTTACACTCGATCAGGCGAATCGGATGCTATCAACCCGGTGGGGGGGCTTTCTGGAGGTCAAGAATGGGATTGTGCAGTTCATCCATCAAACGGTCCGCGATTTCTTATTCAATCTGCCTGCGACATCCTCGCTTCAGATACTTCAGCGTGAGAGTATTCAGGGCATTGCAACTACATGCCTCCGATATCTCAAATTTATTAATGGACGGATTGCACAGAAACAAGATGAATTGCAGCGTGCTAGGCGGGAAACCGAAGACCTGAACGTTCATGGTGAAATTCTCGACTTTCTGAAGTTGTCCCAGCTTGCTCTGCTCAATTATGCAGCGTATGCCCCCCAACCCATGAACCGCTCAGACATATTGTTGAACCAAGAAAAGAAAGGACTGTTGAGTCCTGCTCGCTGGATTGATTTTCTAGATACAGGTCCAAAGTGCGTGTATATATATGATCTAAAACAAACTTTTACCAAGCAACTTTCGCCGACACCAAGCAGCCTTTCGCCGACTATGGGAACCTTAAGATCGAGAGAAGGTTCTGGCAGGTTCTGGCATTGAGAGCCACAGGGCTAAACCTTGAGTTAATGACGTCTAGTCAAATTACCGTCAACACATATCACAAGACAATCCTGTGTTTGGAAACCTTGAATCAGCTCGACAGGAGTTTATTCCACTCATTAGGAAGCTCTTTCAAAGAGCTATCCATTTCGACCGCACTGACGATATCGATCTTCTGCTTCGGAACGGAGCGAAAATTGACCGGGAGGATACGGATGCTATTAGGTCATTTATTGAAAGTAAAAGCATTGATCATCATTGTTTTCCTGCTTGTGAAGGCTATTCCTGCGTCATCGACTGGCTCGTGAGCGACTGTGGGTGGTCAGTCGGATGAGTGCTGCAGCAGGCTATTTCAGAGGGCCATGAGGTAGGCATGCAATGTCTTCTGGAGTATGGCGTGCCAGACGAGGACAAGATCGAAACCCTGAGTAAGGCTGCAATGAAGGATCAGTGGGACATAGTGGAATTGTTGCTTAGGCACTGGTTTAAGGAGGACGACATTTACCAGGCTTCTTACAATGAGTTGCGGAACAAGTTCGCTGGCCGTGTCGATAGGACGGTGCGACTACTACATCTTGCAGCGTCGAAAGGCTATGGGGTTATAGTCGGGCTTCTCCTTAAAAATGGAGAGGATAATAATTCTAAGGACGATGATGGCCAGATAGCGGTGCATTTCGCCGCTAACGGGGGCCACAAGGAAATAGTCCAGCAGCTCCTGGACCACGGCGCCGACATGGAGGCCAAAACCAACGATGGGTCGACGGCACTGCACCTTGCGTCAGCGGGCGGCCATGACTCTACTGTCAAACTCCTCATCCAACACTTCCGCGCAAACAAAAAGGCCAAAACCAACGACGGGTCGACGGCACTGCACCTTGCGTCAGCGGCCGGCCACGACTCCACCATCGAGCTCATCATACAAGAGTTCGGTGCAGATAGGAAGGCAAAGAACAACGCTGGGCAAACGGCACTATACTTGCTGGTTAACAAGATGTATGTTTCAGATTTTTGGCTGCTCCAACTCTGACCACACATAACTAACGTTCGCCCGACGGTTTGATCCGATAGCTAGTGAGTTCTCCCTGCTGTTCGAATCCCTTGCCTGATGCTTGCTTGCTTGCTAACCTGGGCCCGATGGCTTGATCCGATAGGGGGTGAGTTCTCCCCGCAGGCCGGATCCCTTGCCTGATGCTTGCATACTTGCTAACCTTGGCCTGATGGCTTGATCCGATAGCGTGTGAGTTCTCCCTGCAGGCCGGATCCCTTGCCTGATGCTTGCTTGCTAGCTAACGTTGGCCCGATGGCTGGATCCGATAGCTCGTGAGTTCTCCCCACAGGCCGGATCCCTTGCCTGATGCTTACTTGCTTGCTAACCTTGGCCCGATGGCTTGACCCGATAGTCGGTGAGTTCTTCCCGCAGACCGGATCCCTTGCCTGATGCTTGCGTGCTTGCTAACGTTGGCCCGATGGCTTGATCCGATAGTCAGTGAGTTCTCCCCGCAGGCCGGATCACTTGCCTGATGCTTGCTTGCTTGCTAACATTGGCCCGATGGCTGTATGATGTATCCGATAGCTCGTGAGTTCTCCCCGCAGGCCGGATCCCTTGCTTGATGCTTGCTTGGTTGCTAAATTTGGCCCGATGGCTTGATCCGATTGTCGGTGAGTTTTCCCCGCAGGCCGGATCCCTTGCCTGATGCTTGCTTGGTTGCTAACCTTGGCCCGATGGCTTGATCCGCTAGCGTGTGACTTTTCCCCGCATGCCGGATCCCTTGCCTCATTGATTGCATACTTGCCAACCTTCGCCCGCTGGCTTGATCCGATAGCGAGTGAGTTCTCCCCGGAGGCCGGATCCCTTGCCTGATGCTTGCTTGCTTGCTAACCTTGGCCCAATGGCTGGATCCGATAGTCAGTGAGTTCTCCCTGCAGGCCGGATCCCTTGCTTGATGCTTGCTTGGTTGCTAACCTTGGCCCGATGGCTGGATCCGATAGCGAGTGAGTTCTCCCCGCAGACCGGATCCCTTGCCTGATGCTTGCTTGGTTGCTAACCATGGCCCGATGGTTTGATCCACTAGCGAGTGAGTTTTCCCTGCAGGCTGGATCCCTTGCCTCATTGCGTGCATGCTTGCTAACTTTGGCCCAATGGCTTGATCCGATAGCGAGTCAGTTCTCCCCGCAGACCGGATCCCTTGCCTGATGTTTACTTGGTTGCTAACCTTCGCCAGATGGTTTGATTCGCTAGCTTGTGAGTTTTCCCCGCAGTCCGGATCCGTTGCCTTATTGATTGCATGCTTGCTGACCTTCGCCCGATGGCTTGATCCGATAGCTCGTGAGTTCTCCCAGCAGGCCAGATCCCTTGCCTGATGCTTGCTTGGTTGCTAACCTTGGCACGATAGCTTGATCCGATAGCTCGTGAGTTCTCCCCCCAGACCGGATCCCTTGCCTGATGCTTGCTTGCTTGCTAACCTTGGCCCGATGGCTTGATCCGATAGTCTGTGAGTTCTCCCCGTAGGTCGGATCCCTTGCTTCATGCTTGCTTGGTTGCTTACCCTGGCCCGATGGCATGATCCGATAGCGTGTGAGTTCTCTCTGTAAGCCGGATTCCTTGCCTGATGCTTGCTTACTTGCTAACCTTGGCTCGATGGCTTGATCCGATAGCTAGTGAGTTCTCCCCGCAGGCCGGATCCCTTGTCTGATGCTTGCGTGCTTGCTAACCTTGGCCCGATCGCTTGATCCGATATCTAGTGAGTTCTCCCCAGAGGCTGGATCCCTTGCCTGATGCTTGCGTGCTTGCTAACCTTGGCCCGATGGCTTCATCCGATAGCTAGTGAGCTCTCCCCGCAGGCAGGATCCCTTCCCTGATGCTTGCTTGGTTGCTAACCTTGGCCCAATGGCTTGATCCGATAGCGAGTGAGTTCTCCCCGCAGGCCGGATCCATTACCTGATGCTTGCTTGCTTGCTAACCTGGGCCCGATGGCTGGATCCTATAGCGTGTGAGTTCTCCCCACATGCCGGATCCCTTGCCTGATGCTTGCTTGCTTGCTCACCTTGGCCCGATGGCTTTATCCGATAGTCGTTGTGTTCTCCCCGCAGGCCGGATCCCTTGCCTGATGCTTGCTTGCTGCTAACCTTGGCCCGATGGCTTGATCCGCTAGCTCGTGAGCTCTCCCCGCAGGCCGGATCTTGTGCCTGATACTTGCTTGGTTGCTAACCTGGGCCCGATGGCTTGATCCGCTAGCTCGTGAGTTCTCTACGCAGGCCGGATCCCATGCCTGATCCTTGCTTACTTGCTAACTTTGGCCCGATGGCTTGATCCGATAGCTCGTGAGTTCTCCCCGCAGGCCGGATCCGTTGCCACAATGATAGCTTGCTGTTAACCTTGGCCCGATGGCCTGATCCGATAGTCGGTGAGTTCTCCACGCAGGCCGGATCCCTTGCCGCAATGCTTGATTGGTTGTTAACCTTGGCCCGATGGCTTGATCCGATAGTCGGTGAGTTCTCCCAGTAGGCCGGATCCCTTGCCGCAATGATTGCGTGGTTGCTAACCTTGGCCCGAAGGCTTCATGTGATAGTGAGTGAGTTCTCCCCGCAGGCCGGATCCCTTGCCTGATGCCGGCTTGGTTGCTAACTTTGGCCCGATGGCTTGATCCGATAGCCGGTGAGTTCTCCCCGCAGGCCGGATTCCTTGCTGCAATGCTTGCTTGGTTGCTAACCTTGGCTCGATGGCTTGATCCGATAGTCGGTGAGTTCTCCACGCAGGCCGGATCCCTTGCCCGATGCTTGCTTGTTTGCTAACCTTGGCCCGATGGTTTGATCCGATAGTCAGTGAGTTCTCCCCGCAGGCCGGATCCCTTGCCGCAGTGATTGCGTGGTTGCTAACCTTGGCCCGAAGGCTTCATGTGATAGTGAGTGAGTTCTCCCCGCAGGCCGGATCCCTTGCCTGATGCCGGCTTGGTTGCTAACCTTGGCCCGATGGCTTGATCCGATAGTCGGTGAGTTCTCCCAGTAGGCCGGATCCCTTGCCGCAGTGATTGCGTGGTTGCTAACCTTGGCCCGAAGGCTTCATGTGATAGTGAGTGAGTTCTCCCCGCAGGCCGGATCCCTTGCCTGATGCCGGCTTGGTTGCTAACTTTGGCCCGATGGCTTGATCCGATAGCCGGTGAGTTCTCCCCGCAGGCCGGATTCCTTGCTGCAATGCTTGCTTGCTTGCTAACCTTGGTCCGATGGCTTGATCCGACAGGGGGTGAGTTCTCTCCGCAGGCCGGATCCCTTGCGTGATGCTTGCTTGGTTGCTAACATTCGCCCGATGGCTTGATCCGATAGGGGGTGAGTTCTCCACGCAGGCCGGATCCCTTGCCCGATGCTTGCTTGCTTGCTAACCTTGGCCCGATGACTTGATCGGATAGCTCGTGAGTGCTCCCCGCAGGCCGGATCCCTTGCCTGATGCTTGCTTGATTGCTAACCTTGGCCCGATGGCTTGATCCGATAGCTCGTGAGTTCTCCCTGCAGGCCGGACCCCTTGGCTGATGCTTACTTGGTTGCTAATCTTGGCCCGATGGCTTGATCCGATCGCGAGTGAGTTCTCCCCGCAGGCCGGATCCCTTGCCGCAGTGCTTGCTTGTTTGCTAACCTTGGCCCGATGGCTTGATCCGATAGTCGGTGAGTTCTCCCCGCAGGCCGGATCCCTTGCCGCAATGCTTACTTGGTTGCTAATCATGGCCCGATGGCTTGATTCGATAGCATGTAAGTTCTCCCCTGAGGCTTGATCTCTTGCCTGATGCTTACTTGCTTGCTAACCTTGGCCCTATGGCTTGCTTCGATAGCATGTGAGTTCTCCCCGCAGGCTAGATCCTTTGCCTGATGCTTGCTTGCTTGCTAACCTCGGCGCGATGGCTTGATCCGATAGAATGTGAGTTCTTCTTGCTGTATTGCTTGCGTCGCCATATATCTGCTGACCTTTGTCCGATCACTTGGTTTGATAGTCAGTAAGACCTCTTTGACAATTTCTGCGGGAGATTTCTTTGCTAATGTTGCCCTTAGTGGGTAAGATTTAACTTGGTTATTAGTATGCTATGGTGATTTCTTGTTAACACTAGCTCTCTATTTTATGGCCTAATAGGGAGTGAGTTCCATCTTACCATTTTCCCTGCGATAATGATTCTGATTAACCCTATCTTCGTACGATTTTGTTTGATAGGCGGTGAGTTCTGTTAGGCAGTTGTTTTCTGTGATACCTTGCTGATGTGAACCGGATTTTTTACTGCTATAGTTAGTGAGTGTCCGACTGAGTATTCGCCGGTGAGAGTACATCGCTAACCTGAGCCGTTGCTTGAATCGCATAGTTAGTAAGTTCCGTTATTGCTGTCCACCATCAGTACAGCAGTTGACTAACCACAACTGGCTGCATAGCGAGTGAGCATTCTTTTAGCAGCTTTGATACATGTTACTCTGAGTGATAGCTTCGCGTTGCAGTGTGTGAGTGCCCCACTGCTAGAATTGTTCCGGACTAACCTAAACTGGCGCGTTCCTAGCCTGTGGGTTTTTGTGACCATCTCTGCTATGCACGAAATAATTGCTAACTAGAGTCTGCTGGGATATTGTCGCCTGTGAGTCCAATGTCGTTGTCTCTTGTTTCATGAGGGGCATTGGTGATTCAAAGCTGATGGCATGATGTCGTAGTCTGTAGGTCTCTCCCAAGACACGTTGCTGAAGAGTTCCTAACATAAGCACGATTGTTTCATGTAATAGCTTTGAGAGTGAATGGGATTCACTTGCGAAAACCGTAATCGTCTAATCAGGAAGGTTGGTTAGCTGCTCTATATCTCGTCTCTGATGTCGCAACACATCACTAATCCGATATACATGGTATCGATCCCGGAATTGGGTGCGGTGCAGGGGGTTTTGCTAGGTTTGGGTCATCTATTGGAGTTCGTTTTTGATATACGATGTTAGTCACTTATCAA
This sequence comes from Trichophaea hybrida, assembly GCA_015178995.1. Taxonomy (NCBI): domain Eukaryota; kingdom Fungi; phylum Ascomycota; class Pezizomycetes; order Pezizales; family Pyronemataceae; genus Trichophaea; species Trichophaea hybrida. The sequence goes on from WHVE01000509.1 coordinate 29,288, forward strand.
TATTTTCTAATGTATATGTTCTACCCCACCGTCCAAGGTCTCCACTTGACCAAGAGGATATCTCCTTGACCATGATGGCCGCTTTCCAGGGAGGGTATCCTGCCAGGCAAGATTCTTGATTGCGGGGTGGAACACCTCAGGGCGGCAAAGAAGGTAGTCTGTATGGGGTGTGAGGGATATAAGCCTTCTCTTTCATTCGTGTATAACTATCAAATATACTGTGTCTACTATGCTTCAGTCCTTCGAGTCTTTCTAGGTGGTGCAGAGGTAAAATTATCGGCAAGAGACATGGTATTTGGTGAATAAGTAGTAAGAGAATACTGCGTAAGCGGTAATTGTAACCGTGTGTGACGATTGATTGTTTATCTGACATAGGTATCTATACCCGTATACAACATACGGTGGTGGCTTGGCCACCCTTAAGGTAACTCATATTGACTGTCTCCAGTCCAGGCTGCCCAGTATAACATCTAAATTTTGTCAAAATTGACTTTGCACGGCGCCGCGCCCAAAATCTCAAATTCCGACTTTTATGTTACATAATATCCGAACTTAGATTTGTGTACAGTATCATGGTGCTGTGTAAATTTGCAAGGCGCTGTGCACAATGTGTGGATTCAGGAGTTTATACCACTCGAAAAACACAACACCGGCCATCGCTCAAGAACGGATTGGTAAATTCACGATCCGTCAACGTGAGAATATAGAGCTCATCGAGTAGATTATTTGACATCAAATACGTGTCTTAATGACATGACTATTCATAAAGTAGACATGGGTGGATGGTGGAATTGACCTGAGATAAGTATGCATCCACCCATGCGAACCTTGTCCATATTGCTCCAAATGAGACGACTCTTTGATGTCAAATGATCTAATCGATGAGCTTTACATTGTCGCATGCTTAGATGGTAAATTTACCAAACAGTTCTGGAGTGATGGCCAATTTCGTGTTTTTGGAATATAGGAGCGAAATCTATCAAAAAGCTGGAGTCAAGTGCATTTTCAAGCAGTATAAACTCTGTGCATGACTCCTGCCAATTGATAGATTTTGTTCCCTCGCACCAAAATGACAAAATTGACTGCCGCTTGAGCACGGTTTGGTGGATTTGGCATCTGAAAACGCAGGCACTTAGAGCGCTTCGAGTAGACCATTTCATGTAAAACCACTGTCTTAAGCAGAAGAATATTCATAAGTTGACATGGATGGATGGTGGAGTTGATGGAATCACCCTATCTGATTCGGCCAGTGTTCCGAAGCGGTCAGATCGACCGCCCGGTAATCTGTAGATTCGCAGTCCGGTCAGATGCGGTCACTGTTTCGAAAGCCGCCCTTGGCATAGATCGGCCCGGTTTCATGTGGTAGATATCTAGCCTATTCAACTAACCTGTAGATATCTAGCATATCTTTAGAATCTGTGAATATCTACGCTAAGGAAGATTTCTAAGATGACTGGTGCTTAGCGAAGATATTCGTAGATATCCGTAGTTATCTAGAGATATTTGTAGTTATCTAGCGCTGGGAGATAGATTTGCACTGAAGAAGAAGTTACTGATCTTCTACATTATTGGAAAAAGCGTTTGGACTCCCCGCGCTGGCATCAATTGGCACAAATGGCTTTATGCATGCACTCAATTCTGGCCATGCCCTCTGAAGTGGAGAGAGTGTTCAGTAGCTCGAAAATTCTCATTTCTGACCGCAGAAACACATTGGGAGATTCAGCTATCCAGGCTGTAGAATGCTTGAAATCGTGGGGGGACTTGTTAAAGCGGAGGAGATCTGTCAGGTTCAGGAACTACTTGAGAAGAAGCAGGCTGCAGCACATGCTTCAAGTTAGTGGTGGGTTTTATGGATCTTAGGGAGTGGAAACATTGAAAACTGGTTGGGGATCTGTAGATATCTATAGTCCGGCTAGATAAATTGCTGTAGATATCTATCAATTGATAAACGGGCTAAATGACCGCTGAAAAAGCCGCCCTTGGCAAAGATCGGCCCGGTCGAGCCCTGAATCTGACCGATCTGACCGCTTCGGTTCACTGGATTCGGCTACCATGCAACCGCCACTGTGCCTGTTGCTATGTAACTATCTGCCACTGTATATACACCGCTAGGTATCTGATTCTGCCACTCTGTGTATCTGCTGCGGTGCATCCGCTGCTAGGTATCTAGATCAGCCTCCATGTATCCACCACTAAATGCCCGCTGCCACTGTGCATGATATCAGCTACGGTTTATCAGCTGCTAGTTACCCACCGGTGTATATCGGTATCCATCACCGCGTATCCGCCATCTACTGCTGTATATCAGCTGCTGTTTATCCACAGCTTTGTATTGACTGATATATATCTGCCCACCGATGTGCATCAAAATTGGGCACCGCCAATTGACTGCTGTATCTGCCACATTGTTTCCGCTACCATGACATGTATCCGCTGCATTGTATCTGGATTGGGCACTGTATATCCGCCGCTTTGGCTCTCAGGAGGGGCCAGGGAAAAAGAGGCTCCAAGGATCACTGAACTTGTCGCCCTTCGTGATCATTAAGAAGACTCCCAATGCCCGGCCAAGAGCATGAGAAATCCGTTTCCAGTTTAACGGCAGCGGGCCGATGGCCGGGTAAGTGCCCAGTATATAGTCACTCCGTGGGAGTGCAATTGCAATCCAGCGATTATCTTACTTACTTACTTACCTTACAATGATATGAGTTCATCACCTATTTTCGTGTGCAACCGTATCTACTCTTACTACCGAGTACGAGGCCGTACTGGCCTTTACATCAAGAATCTACTAACATTGTGGTTTATCGATATGGCCACCTGAGTGAAGATACGAAGGAGGTCGGATTTTCGAATGAAAAGTTCTTCATAATTGCTAACTCCCGGCACAGCCATATATATACTCTTCCGACCTGCAAGAGTCCTGCATCCGGTATCTCCACCATGTCCACCTGTCCTAGCAGTGATGTAGAAAGAGATATTCCTGTCATACTGCCTGTATATCTGTATTGGCTGCCATGTATCAGTCAACGCATCCCCCAATGTGCTTCTGCCACTGTATATCCGCCAGCTGTTGTGTAACACTGTATATGCTCTGCTGTGATCTGTCAGTAGTATACAACCATATCCACCAATGAAGTCTGGGAGTTTTTCTCTGATCATAAAGTGATGTGTATATGAAATATGACAAATATGTTGCTCTTTGAACCCCCAGTCTCAGATATATAATACATTTAATATTGATAGAACTGATGTGACAAATCATCGATTTTTTGGGGTATTTTAGGTTTTCTTATAAAGCCACTCTATCAGTTTTAAAGATATTGTAAATCAGATACTTGGAGGTGAAAGGGGAAGTAGTTATATACATTTCATATATACATCACTCAAAAATTGGAGCTGAATTTGAGGGCTTAATTGGAGAGGTGATTTCGGGTTTGAGTTCAAGTTAGGTACTTGCATCAATCAGTCACTCAACAACAGAATTCTGACCAATGACAATTGTAGGAGATACATTAAACATGTATTATGAAGACATAGGGGAGGATATGATCATGCACTGTCTGTTCAAAGAATTTTGATTGGTGTAATTATTTTTCCAAAGAGGCAACTGCATCCTGTTGGCCATCTTCCTGTTGATATAACATCCAAGACATAGATGCAAACAAAATGATTGGCCTTTGAACATTGCTCCTATAGAGCCTCTGTTTTCCAAAGAGGCCACTGAATCCCATTGGGCTTGATGCAAATAATGTGAATTCCAAGACATGTATGCAATCAAAATGATTGACCTTTGAATTACACACTGAGGTTGTCTCCAAATTATCATATACTCTGTATTGACTTATTCAATTATCAAATCATTTCACTCACTACACCAGTCAATCAGTCAGTGGTTTCTAGGTTGTCAACTTTTGAAAGTGTGAAACAGTGAACTAATCCCTGTTGTCATCCTTTGTTGGATAGCAACTACTAAAATTTTTCACGCTTCGCTTGAGGTGAAAAATTCTAAGCTTTGCTCAGTGTCTCTCGGTTTTCGCTTTGAGACAAACAGACTGATACTAGAGGGGTCGATTGCGTCACGTTGGAACGAATAAAGGCTAACTTAACCAATTGTATTCTGTAGACAACTACGAAATCGACTTAAGGAGAAAAGAGATAAACCTCGAATCTTTTCCTCCTCTTATAGCCTAATTGGGTATTCCTTCGTCACTCCTCTTTTAAGAGAGTATGACCCATCGCCGATTCCTGCACACCCTCTTTATGAGTAGTGTGCCACACCTTTCTTAGCGTCGGAGTCCGAACTCCGCGCCTTCCTATTCGGGTGGCCGGTATATCCGGGTACCACCTTCCTAATCGGGTGGCCGGTATATCTGGGTACCACCTTCCTATTCCGTGTGACTCTTCCAGTCTCTGGACCCTAGGTGAGTTGACTTTCGTGGCTAATCGTGACCCTCCTTGTGATTGGTCTCAGCCTGGTCACATCACCCGGCGGAGGCTGATCACAAGGCTGAAATTTCTATTTCGTGCCCATGAGCAGTCCGCGCCCCCTTCAACCTCACCTCGGTCCATGAAGTCTTTCCATGCTTCGTCCGAAAATTTTTTTTTTCCTAGTAGCCTCCCTTCGTAGCTTCCTGACGTATTCCTTTCTTCGTCGCTCCGGATCGTTGCGTGGTCTGGCTGGAATTCCGTTCCGCTCTTCTATTGTACTTGCCAGTCCACGTCGATCATATCTTCGAGCCACCTGGCCATCATTGGTTGTATTTTCATTGTGGTGGTGAGGTATAGTAGGGCCTTGTGGTCGGTTATCACTTTCACCGGATGTCTTATGAGGCAGTACCTTTCGGTCTTTAGGCAGTTGATGATGGACCATAGTTCTCTTTTTGATGTGGTCCACAATTGTTGGGTCTTTGAGAGTTTCTTTCCCCTGAATGATAGGTACCTTATTTCTCCCTCTGTTTCCTGGTAGACAACGTATGCGTTGGTGAATCCACCACTGTCCGATTCGACTGTTACTGGGTAGTTTTCGTTGTATGGTGCCAATACTTCGCTGGATGAGTATACCATTCTCAATAGTTGGAACGATTGATCGTGCCATTGGTTCCATGGGATTGGTGTCCTCGTTTTCTTCGATCCAACTGGTATTTGATTTTCTATGCATCTTTGCAGGACCTGTTCGGTCCTTTCGGCAACTATTTCTCTATCGTCGTCGGATATTATCATGTCGTCTAGGTATATTCCTAGCCAGTCGAATCCCCTCATCCATTGCATGAGTGCGCTTTGCCATACCCCGGGTGCTGTTTTGACTCCGAATGTCATGACATTGTACATATATGTTATTCCTTTGTGGACGAACGTGGTGAGCCATCTGTTGCTTTGTTCGGTTTTTATATTGTGGAATGTGTGTTTGATATCGATGATGGTGTAGTCCTTTTTTCCTTTGTGGTCCTCTATTAGTCCATCGATTCTCGGGATGGGCCATACATGATTTTTAATCCATCGGTTCAGCGGTCGGTAGTCGATGCAGAATCTCAATTCTCCGTTCTTTTTGGGTGCAAAGTTGGAGTTTACCGCTACCACTGGGTCTGGATTGATTGATATCCATCCTTTCGCTAGTGCCTTCTCCACGTGTTCCTCTTTCAGCTTTGTAATGTGCGGTGATTGGTTTTCTCGGTATGGTTTCCAATCTGTTACGGCCCCCTCAATTAATTCTGGGTTGAAGATGACGTCAGTTTTGGGTGTTCCTCTGATTTCGTCGAAGGCCTCCGCGTATTTGTGGTACCTTTCCGGTACTTCGTCCTTCCAGGTTCTTTCTTTCTTTTCTTCAGCTCTGTATATTTTCCCTTTGGAAACTTCCTTAAGGATTCAGAGTATTTTCCCGTGGGATTTTCTTCCTACTGTGATGGTCTTTAGTTCGAAGGATATTATGAGCTGCGCGTATTCACGTGAACGCGTCGCGCAGCCTATAGTGGATTTGCACTTTTGCTGTTGAACCGCCAACTGCCTAGTGACCATTTACGCAATCATGCTCGTAAGCAACCAAGCAGGGGTTCGTATTGACTCTGTTCCTGAACTCAAGTTTGACCTCAATTCTGCACTACTACAACCAAGGGCAGGGTAGTGTCCAGAGAACTGGTCGCTAAGCAAGAAAATAACATCCGGAATGCCAAACAAGTGTATTCTAGTGGTGCAGTAGCATTTATCTGTTCAGCAACTGCAATTTCTATCATTCCCTTCAGTACCTGGCAAGATCATCTGAAATGGGCTCATCCCTGCAGTATTACACATAAAATTGAACTGCTGCACACTTCCATGAAAGAAAAATTGATTGTGAGATTCTGTGAAGCTCTGGATGACCTATTACACCCACTGCAAGGCAAGATGTTTAAGGAATTTGCACTATCTCCACTACCCCCAAAATGTCGTTGGCAATTGGGTAAACACTGCAATGTTTGCTTTCTCAACTGACATACTGGCATTACCAGGAAGATTCGTCAGTGGGTGGATTGCCAGAGGGCAAATGTGAATGACCCTGTCATCCTGAGAGACTTCTTGTGCAAAGAAAGTCAGTTTCATATACTTCAAAATTTTTGGCTAACAACTGGTGTTGCAGATTGGAAAACTTATTAGAAAGCTCAATACTTGACCAGAAAAGTTTACAACATAGATGAGATAGTGTTTATGCTTGGTCAAGTGTTGAAAGTCAAGATTATAAACTGTAGAGGCCAAAGAAATCCACACTATAGTGAGGAAGAAAACTGGGAAACGATCACAGTTATTGAGTGTTTATTTTCAGCTGGAAAGGTTATACCACCCATATATATCTAAAAGGGTGCAAAACATATATTTGGATGGCATGCAGGAGTTCAGGCAACATCAGAAGAAAAATGCCACCTATATAGTTACCATACTCACTGACGTACGAAACTCTTGCATTACATGCATTGGAAGTGTATATAGATTATCAACTGCACTGATAGTCATATGCATAGCAACGCTTGGAGTTGTTTGTTCAACTGTAAGCCGGGTCAGTCCCATTTGCCAAACCATATCATAATTACCCATCCATTGACTTCATTTATGGACAACTCACGGTCACTCAGGCCCTAAGTCATTGATATTCTTTGAATGTATTGGGTCGGCAAGTTGTATACTGTTGTACATGCACCACACAAGGATATTATGACAACTATTTATATTGGAAGTCCATTTATCTTCACAATCCTTAAAGGTAGTTTATGTATTGTCCATTAACTTATCTCATATTTCATCCAGAGTTTGTTTGCAACACAATGTCATAATTGTGCATCCATTCACTTTGTCCACACACAATTGATGGTTGCTCATGTTTGGTGATTGACATTCGATTGATGTATTTTGTTGCCAGTCATATACCTTTATGTTGATGTTGCAAGGAATCCAATTTGTGGCATCGGGCCTCGAATTGTCGTTGCAAGTCGTTGATACAGTCACCAATAACTTGCATCTCCCACTCGCCATTGAGCACAGGACGTTGTTTGGGGTTAAATGTGAAGGTGTTGATATTGGTCGTGTTTCCTCCTCCACCTTGACAGCGTGCATTGGCCATAATGACTATTCCTACTGCCTCTTCAGCTGCGGCCAGTTGTGTCCTGAGTTTTGCCGTCTTCTGCTGGGCCACCTTCGCTATCTCTCTCGCTGCCAATGCCTCCCTGGCTGCCCAATTCGCCTCGTTATGATATACCACCCACCTGTCTTCTGGGGCGGCAATGAACCATCGCCACCGCCAATTCTCAATTGGGCCGTTGTTGATCAGCCTTGTCAACAGCCAGTCGTGATACCAGACGTACTCGTCTCACCAAGGTCTCTCGTCATTCGGTGTGCGTAGTAGGTTCACTGTATCATCCGTGTAGTCGGGGTCGTGATACCACGGAGTGCTGTTGCTGCTTCTATTGCCTGACTCCGGCTGCTGGGGTATCATGCTTTCTCTCACCCTCGTTCCTAGTGCGACTGAACATGACATGATTCGGATTGTTTCTTTTTTCGCAAGGTGTTGGGGTTGCAATAACTCGACGGTGTTTTGGGGGTCTGTAATTGTGGGGGGTTCCGATTCTTGGGGTCACTGATCCTCAGGGCCCCTGATAGTTGGGGTCTCTGATTGTTGGGGTTTCTGGTTCTCGGGATCACTGTTTTCAGGGGCTCTGCAATTGAGTCCCTCAAGACTGTGGGTGGTCATCGCGCAGGTGTGATCGCTCGTGATCTCACGTAGGGAGGCTCGTGATGTCGGCACGTGGAGCGTTGGTGTAACCAGGTTGCTGGGTCATAGGTCCACTCGATCTGGTCAATTGCGTCAAATTGCCATTCCCATAGTACTGCAATCGTGGTAAAAGAGGGTGTTGACCTGTTGCTACCATGGTGTGGTGTGGTAGAATCGTAGTGTCTATTCTCTAAGTTACACAATGAATGTATACAAAAACCTTCGACAACACACCCAACCGCCGCTTGCTTTTGCCAAGACGGCCCTCGACCAATCATCTGTTGCCACATGTTTTTAGTTTGGCTTCACGATGCCCCGAAAGAACCAATCCAAGAAAGGACAGGAGACCCAGGCCTCATCCTCCGCCCCACCCCCCCATATGGAAGAAGTAGAAGTGAGGATAGCCGCGAAGAAAGCACAGCATCCGGAACCGACCGTCCCGTCCTCTTGCTCCTCCTCCAAGCCAGTGACAGTGTCCTGACGACGTCTCCCCTTCGGCGAACGTCCCTACGAAAGCGACTGCGGATCCGACGATGATGCCCCAGAAGGGCAGTCGGATGACGACATATGCATCAACAATTACGACGGCAGTGTTCTTTACGATGACCACGAGCACTTCCACGCCGACGAAAGCGATATGAAAATTGACCCCCTCGGGGTCATCACCGAATACGATGAAGAGACGCTACAGCAGGCCAAGAGATTATTCGAAGATTCTATACTCAAACTGCGCAACGATGCACTCTCCCAACTCGCAGAGCGGGCGAGTAAGGACGAGGCCTACCAGAAACGAATAAACAGACGGCTTTCTGACATGAACAGCAGGGTACATAAGCATGAGCATGTGTTGGGGGAAGACCACGCTGAGAACGAGACCCTCCGAGCCCAGGTTGAAAAACTGGAAAGCGAAAATCGGGAGCTCATAACAAGTGTCTCCGAGCTACTAGTTGAGGGAAAGAAAATGAAAGAGGAGAAGGCAGCAGCAGCCACTCAGGTTGTCACACCACCCACCACTCCTCGGCAAGATATTGCGATTCGGCCAGCCCCACCCAAAACTCCAATACAGGTCGTCACCCCATTGGCCCAACCAGTTCTAAAGCGAAATATGGCTAAGCGGACGGAGCGATACAGAAGTGATACCATGGAAATTGACAACGATTCGGCACCAACGATTGAAAGATCATCGAAGGTGCCAGGACATGTTTCTCCCACACCAAGCATAATGCATTCGAAGCACGCAACAGGAGTGGACAAGGAGGAACAGACTCGAAAAGATACGGGTGGAAGGGATCAACAGCGAGAGACCGGGAAACCCAGAGCGAATAAACGAGATGATGGGGAATCATCGAGAAGCAAGAGGAACGCCCAAGAACGGACAAATGAGGAAGGGTGGCAAGAGGTCAGGAGACGCTGGAGACCGATTGGACCCTGTACAATAGTTAACAATACTCGCGGTGTCACTACAGTGTGGGACACGCATGATGGGAGATATGAAAGCTGGCGCCCTCACAAGAGGGAGTCACGACAGCCGGGAGGGGACGGGCAGAGGAGGTAGAGGAGGGTGGAAGAATGTAGTTAAAGTTTTTTCTTTTGTTTGACGGAAATGGGGAGAAGGAGATTAGGAAGTACGACTTGGAAGCAGCAAACGCTGGGGTGCTGAGGCCTTGTGCCCGGCCTTGGTTGGAACTGTGGATGTGCTTAGGATTAGGATTATGCCATGGCCGCAAGCGGCCGAATGCAATATGATTACAAACAAACAAACAATGAATGTATACATAAGTTGAGCCTCACAGATGACAACCGTACACCCTATATAACGGCCATCATCCACGATGGACCGCTGACTCGGATGGCAGCAATAATAGCAGTGAGAATCCCCAATGGTGCCATAGCGAAGATGATGTTATCCAGCCATCCAACTGTTCATCCCAGATCAGTTCATGTTTGGGCATAACCGATGTGGGATTCAACTTGATTGGCCCATGAATTATTAGCGAATTACTCTCCGAAAAGCACCAGCAGCCTAGATGACAGTCGTCAGCCGTCGCACCAAGGGAGGGCAGAATGTATGAATTTGCATACGGCGCGATATCGGAAATGAGGTTGTTCGTATAGTCATCGCCAGTGTCAGCGGCTGCAGGGGCTGCCAAGATGACTGTCAGCGCAATAAGAACAGTGCATAGACTCATGTTGAATGATATTTTGAATGTTAGTAGCGTATGACTATTTGACTTGAGAGGGAAAGATTAGCGTTAAGCCCTCTATATATAAGGGCCAGCATTCAGGCCGTATAGGAGCGACCAAACAAACAGTACAAGGGAGCTGGTGCACTCTGCGTGATGCAGAATTGGGGGTGAGATTTGTCACTGGACAACACGAATCGATTAAAGTTTGGGTTGGTGATGCAATCCAGCTGCAGGGTGCTTAATGAACAGGCAGAGGCATGGTAAGCGAACATTGAACAAACGAACATCCCTGTACTGTATATGTATGCGCGGGATCGTCAATCGTGCAACCCATGGCAAGGATCCATCTTCAGGCTATGTAGCTTGTCTTTGGACAATAATCGACACCGCACCTGCTCTCCAAGGAAACTTTGGAAATTCCAATATTGGTTAGATCAGCATTATGTTATGGCGGACACCTGTCCTGCATCGAGTGTGGTTCTGCATGACCCAAAAAAATTTCAGCAGCTGAATAGCAACCTCTTCCCTCCCTGTATGGTAATCAAAACCTTAACCAAGCACATCGACTCTGCAGCTCTCAGCAAACCACAGTTCGAGCTCTGTTATCGGGAGACAAAACTCTACCTACGCCGCCACGTATGCAACTATTGCTGTATACCCATCATCCACAAGCTCCGTTCCCCTCCGGCGCCCCCTAATAGCGCAACCAGCTTCCCTGCATTGTGCTTGACTGGCCTTCACTTCCTCAGTGTCAGCCTATCATTTCCAGGTTAGGTCCTTGAATCGATTGTAAAGAGCAAACCACCTGTATGCCGTATGATCTACCAATAGAAATATCCCCCCCCCCCTACCCTGGCATCGTCCTATTCCTTTGCTCATAACTCCCATTCAGCACAAACAATCCTGACCCACTATCACTTCCGTTGAGGGTCAAACTGTATGGCACCTGATATTCTGTACGCGAACGAGGGCAGAATGAAACCGCCACCACTGTTGCACCTCGTGAACTGTTAAGAGTTTCCGTCACTCGTTCATCGTTCGTTGAGGTAAATCCGCATGTAGATAAATAACTTGTAATATTCCATAGTCCCCGCAAGTGCGTGTGCTTTGACCTATTATATACTTGTCGGGAAGTACTATTCACTTGATTTTTCTTTCGTAAAATCTCCGGGATGAGAAGAATACAGTCATGTAAATTTCCGAGACGCGAGACATGCAGTAGAAGCGAGACACCGTCCATGCGCATGAGGTCCAGGCGATCAAGATTACAAATATCGTCTATTGCCATGCCAAAGAAGCCTTCGACTATTTACAAATGCCACAGCCAAAGAAAGTAATAAACCCAGGTGTCCAGTCAGTTTTGAATCAATGGTACAGATATAGAGGGTTAATCTACCATCATTTGCGCAAATACAACTGACTTCTAACATGCGGTGTAAGTGATGGTGAGGAGATTACAGTGGTGAGCTGTCTATGGTGACCTGTGGGTCCTGGGTAGGAGTGGTTCTTGCAGGACCACAGTGGCTGGCAGTGGGATGTGGGTGGTATTGCCAATCTGTTGACAAAGCATCTGAAGTGATGGCAAATACTGACTGCTGGTGGTAACTTGGGACAGTTGAAGGTATACCATCATGCGCAAACCAAACATGCCGCTGTTTGGCCAATACAACATGCGGTGTGACTGGAGGTTTGGCCGCTGTTGCGGCATCTTTTGCACCACGAGTGGCCTGTTTCTCTGCATCCTTTTTATTCTGTTCCTTCAGACCCTGTAAAATCCTTTCTCCTGTCATAACACCAGCCTGGTTGCCCCTACCCAACTGTCACATGTCTTTTTTGCTAGGGCGAATGTTTTGAATTTCTTTTAGCTGATTGTAACTGTCTGCCCTGACAATATCGGCATCAGTTATATAGTATTCCACTGTATGAGAGATCTGGAGGATAAGATCACATACAGTACCAGCCATAGCTGTTGTTGAAAACCGTAGTGCTCAGTTGGTTTGGAGCTGCAGTACACATTTGGTATAAGGGATCTTTTAGCTCAATGTCTAGAAAGGGTTCCTGTTCAGCTGCTTTTTTGAGGGCAGCACGTTCTTTGGCATTGACAGTATGGTGCGATGGTTGCAGGGTTGAATCCGAGTAGCGGCAAAAGCTTGGTATATATTGTGGGGTGTATAAGCTTCCTTCTGAGTATGCTGGTAGAGAGGAAAAAAAATATCACGGTGGATGCCAATAGAAGTAAGTCGAAAATTATTCCCCACAGATTTTTTGTATGCATTTTGGAGAGCTGAAAAGAGAACACCATCGAGGGGTTGCAGGAGGTGTATTGAGTGTATAGGGTGGCAAAAGACAATGATGCCATTCTGTTGGCAATACTTTGGAAACTTGTAATGGATAAGGGTGACGGGTCCATCCAGTATCAATTGACATGTGTTACCAGCGCAACGCTGGTGGCTGATTGGATCATAAACCACAGTCAATCAATCATATCCAATCTCATCATCACTCCAGCCCTTTGGTGACACTGCCCAACAGGCCATCCTATCGTCATTTGTAATATTCTTATACCAGTCGACCATATGCTTTGAACCTTTGCCAATCAAGTAAGGGGGAAAGATATAGTCATCAGCTGACACAACTTCAAGTCCAGTAATGAATTCACGTGTGCCTCTGTGGGTAACACATGGACTTTTCTTGCAGCGTCATGTAATTACCTTTGTACGAGGAGAAATTCCCATTATAAAGACTTTCTTATCCACATTCGTAATAGCCTTCAGTTGTATTTGTTTTTTGTTCATGACCTTGCCAAACTTGCGGAAATGATTTGTAATAGTTGTCAATTCCCAGTGTATGCACGTTGGTTGTCGATTCGGCTAGCAAACATAATTACAAGAATCAGGTGCCGATTGAAACACTGCATAACCCAGTTCTTGCCGATGACATACTTATGACCAGCATGTATAGGGGTTTGACGCTCATTCGGGTCTGTGGCGGGGGTTTTAATCATACCTATCAGGTGGTCGATGCATGGTGCAACACCATACATCGGGAAATAAACCAAGTCGCGCCCAGGACGTACGTAAGCCTGAGCGCATTGGACGCTTAAATCGAAACCTCTTGAGCCTCGACGTGGCGTGACACTGCACATGCGTATGTACGACCCCTGGCGTTGCGTTTGCGCCTCCTGACGTAGTATTTCTTACTGACAGAGCTATGCAGTGCACTTATTTCATACTGACGCAGTATCTCTTACTGACGCAGTCATATAGTGCGCACACTTATTGATCCATATTACTTCTCATATAACGCCTGGGTGCAATGTACACCTTGACATAACACAGTATTCACTGCATGCGACGTTTATACGATGCTCAGAATGGCACTCACAGCTCGGGCGACGGATACAGTGTGCATGATGTCCGATATTGAGATATATACAGTTTCCCATTCCAAATGCCATGCTACACGTAGCAGCCAGCTTGAAGCACATCCTCTAAACTACTCTCTCCTTCCCAGTCATCCACTGACTCCGACTCAAAGTCATTGTACTCGTCCTCATCCTCATCCACATCCTCATCCCCATGTTCATCCTCGTCCGCCACCCCCTCATTCTGGACTTGATCATCGTCCAGCTGGAGGCCACGATGTCGCTAGGCATGACTCCTGGCACTGTGTATGTCATCATGCTCGTTGTCGCTATCATTGTCGCCATCGTCAACCCTATCCTCAGCATCGAAAAACAAATCTTTAGCAATGGGGATGTGGATCGCCGAAATGATTGGAGTCTCAATGTCCGGCTCCATCATCAGGGCTTCCATGGCAGTCTTGTTTAATACCACCCGACGAGGTTTGGTAGCAACGGCTGTCGTGTTATTTGCTCCTTTCTCACGTAGAATGAGGTTGTTGAGTGCCGCCCGTATGAACTTGATTACCTTCTGTCTCAATGGAGATGGGAGATCGTTCCAAATATTCATGAGATCGGTATAAGTCTCTGCAAAATGTTAGAGCAATTGCATGCATTGTGAAGGCCATACTTACCGCCGTCATTATCTCGATTGAAGTAGTACTCCCACTCGGCCCTTTTCCTCCGGATTTCCAAGTGATCGCTTTCAACCTTTGTTGGAGCTGAACCTCCATTTCTTTGCCACTCCGTCAGTGCGTGATGCAATGCCGTACATGTTAACACAATCAGTGCCGGGGGTGTCTGTTGTCGAATCCAGTCATGGAAGCCCTGCAAATGCCTGCCGCGTTTGCGTATTCGTTGGAAGAAATGCAGATATAGAAATCGTGGAATCTCCTCGGCAAGAAAGTAGCTAGCTCGTTCCTGGTGGTGTTAGCGATGCTGAGAGTTGCAGACAGGACTCACCTCGGATTTGTTCGTACGATCGCATTGGCGCACAGTGAATGTAAAATCCGAAAGTATTTGGGCAATGTATATGCGGCGCTCATCATCGTCTTCGAAACGATTCAAGTTGTATAGTCTCCCTACACAATCACGGGCCTTCTTGATTATGTGCGATCTGACTGCATTGCAACTGATTTTGATCTGACATACGGCGGCCGGTTAGTCTATGAGAATGTAATTCTGGGAGATACTTAACTATCTTGAGACACTCCTTCTGACGTTCCGGGAAGCTAATATTGACCCCTTCCTGCCTGCATGCCTTGGACCAGCAATTCACTACTGACTTTGTGTGGAAACGATACGTTAGTCGCTATCTACCACTCTCGAAATTGTGTAAGTTACCAGCATAAACTCAGCTTCAGTTGGAAATGGTCTCTCGCTCAACAGTTGCTTCTCCATCATGCGACGCATTGTTACCAGTACAGCAGTGACGCGAAGGTCACGTGGTGCAAAGACACTTCGACTGCTATATCGTTTGCTGCTGCCCGACAGACTCGACGGTGTATTCGGCGGAAACGATGGGGTGAATTGTGAAGCCGATGATGATGGGTGTGGACTCCGAAGTTGACTAAGGTTCATCCCCGAACGAATACTGATGGAAATCACAGTGGGTGTTGGCGACACTGAGTTGGAGGCTTGATTCGGCGGGGAAGAGACGGCTTCAGGGCTGGATTTGGCGCGGATACAATGCGTGTAGATGCTGAGGCGATCTGAGTAGTCGAACCTTCGATACGTGAAGCTATAGCCTTCGTCTGCTTTCGCTTCTGCTTGTCAGCCTGCAAAGTGGATTTTCTGTTTTTACCGTTTACAGTACGTGGCATTGGGGAGACAACTGTATGTGTTGCCGGTGCGGCTTTTGGAATTGAGGATACGGCCTATTGCACTGGCTTTGTTGTTCGAGTCATTTTCAGAAGGCAGAACTGGTAGAAAGGAAGAAAGGCAGAAAGGCAGAAAGCAGACAAGTGCAGAAAGAGTGCCCAAAGAGTGAAGTTGTAGTAGATGGAGTTGCGATTTTCACGGTGCAGGCGAAGATTAATGCAGTGTGGAAAAGGACTGACACGTCGCTGAGCATTGCACCTGAAAAGTGGTTTCATAAAGGGGCAGATTCACACCATATCGTATTAGCTTGTCACGAAAGTGTCGCATACGATCTAAATAAGATAGCAGCAACTCCTGAAGATGCAAGCACAACTCTGACTAGCCCGAAAACAAGTAGAAAACCCATACCCAACGCCAAAAGAGAGAAACCCAATCCCTAACGCGTCGTTAGCTTGCGAGTCAATTGCAGGAATGACAAGGAATATACTGAAATAAGTCAATCAAATACCAGTATCCCCCAGCCCAATCACCCACGAAACCAAACACAATAATGCCAAGAAATCCCAAACGAGACTAAACACAACTCTGTAAAATGCAAAAACGACTCCACCCAACCCAAACACAAGATGCCAACCCATTACTAGCCCCCATACACGAACCTAACACGCGTGTCAGTATGTTAGTCATTTGCAGCACTGTTAGACATACCGAAAACAATCACTCATATTGCTGACCCATCCACGGTGGAGACAAACGCGACGCCTCCAGCTGTGTGAAGCTCATAATCGCATTGACATCTTGGTGCGTGCCAATTGCCACCGACTCCAACGACTCCTCAACACCCACCGACACCGACGAAATGTCACACATTGCCTCCGACTCCGATCTGGCCTCCCGCTGCAGCTGCAACTCCACCACCGCTTGCGACTCCTCAACACCGACCGATACCGAAGACTCCTCAACACCCACCGACACCGACGAAATGTCACACATTGCCTCATCTACCAATTTCCCCTCCATCAATTTTGCGATCTTTGCCCTTACTCGTGCAGCCGCTTCATTCATTGCCTTGTCTCACCATGTAGGCGACTCGGCTTTGAGAGAGGTACACTTGACGTGGTGCGTGGCAGTCACCTCCGGTTGTGTTATTGCTAAGTTGTTTATTGGAACGAACCTGGGAGCAGACATCGGGCTCTCGGCCGGTTCAGAGGCACCAGGTGTTCTCGGGAGAGACGGTAGTGGTGGTGGTGGTTGAGTAGCCCTTGCAATACTAGGAGGCGCAACTGCCATTACCTTCAGAACAGCCACAACGATAAGAGGGTTGTATGCTCTAACCGAAAAGAAGGTGGCCACGGAGTCGTTGCTGTTGAGTCGAGTTGAATCACATGGCCGCAGAGAGGTTTCGCCAGGCGTGACTAGACACCCAAGAATACAACTGACATCTCTAGCGGGACATAGGCGACTGACAGCACGGTGAACGGCCTTTGCTGTGAGCTTCTCGACTCATGAAAGATGCCATCTATTTGAGCTGTGGTGAACGAAGATGTCGTCCCAGCGGTCATAGCTGTCTGGGTCGTAGCTTTCAGGGTCGACAATGCAGACCCTGAAGGTGTATATAGGTGTTCGGCCGGTAGGGACGGCATCGGTGGATATTTCATCGAGTACTCGTTTTTTCTGGAGGGCAGAGGCAATGATGGTTGGCGGTGTTGCACGTTTATGGGAGGGAGGCTGCAGCTTCGGTGTCCCGGGATACCAGATGTCTTTCTTCGCATGGCCTTTGCCACATTTGGAGTCGTCGCAGTCGTTGGAGTCGTTGGAGTCGGGGTCGGTATGGCTGTCCGTAGGTAAAAGTGGGTTTTCTTTGTGATACCGGTTCATCTGCACCCGAGTTTTATCGAAACAGTCCCGAAGAAACGCCCGGAACTCACTCCACCATTCAATATGTCGTGGTTGGGTTGATGCCCGTTGCTTCCACATCCCCTGAAACTGTGCAAAGTGCCTTGTAGTGACTGGGTCCGAAAAAAGAATATCATACTTGAAGTCAATCGCACCATCATGCTTGACACCGTGAATGGCGTACATCCGAATCAGGCCCCGAATGTGCTCGGCCATGAACTGCTTCGCGAAACCATTAGGCGGAGAGTGTCCTTAATTGCATCGGTTTTGGAGGGGGAGGATGGGATCTTCTTGGGTGGCATTGCAACGTTCTGAGGTATATATAAAGTGGTGCGGGGTCAGGGTTAGGGTTAAGTGGGTAAAAACAATTGGATGAGAGTGGTAAATAGGTAAAGATGGAGTAGATAGACAAGATGGAGAAGAATCGACATGGAGGGAGTGTATGGCAGTATATATACAGTTCAGAATGGACCATCCAAGGTGCTGGAATCGTGTGGAGCAGCTCGCAGGAGAGTTGAAACCGTTGGTGATATCAAACATCATACTTGCGAAGGAGCTTTCCTCGTCGTGAGCCACCATCGCACTTCTCTTCGGCCTGAACAATGTACAGCATGTTTTATACGACTCTGAAGTTGTTTGGCCACTCCTTGAGTGTGAGACACTCTTGTCATTCATTTTTGGGTCAAAGTTGAAGTCTGTCGTTTGAGTTCCTAACATACGCTGTGACTCAATTCCAACATAATAATAGTGCGGTGTCTCAAACAGTCGGACCTGCCGTATGGAGTGAGACAAGTGTCACCGGCATCTCTGGAAGTGAATGACCTTTCCAGGCACAGCCATTTGACTCAGTGCTGCGGTATCATGAACTCTGAATCGTGTCTTGGCATACAAACGAGTCATATTCAATGTTTTCGGCCGTATTTCGCCCCGGTCAAGTGCATTGTTTTATGGGACGATATCTTTACCTTTAAGAAGGCCTCCGTGGCACTAAATTGATTGCACGGCAACGACCCCTGCATGGCAACGACCCTTGCATGGCAACGCTGCAACAATCTACCCACTGAGTATACATCTCTCAGCATGTTTTACACCATACGCACCATGGTTCCCATACGAACTCCGAATCGATTCTGTCCTGTGTGCTTGAAACCTTATAAGTCTGACCTGTGGCTCTACAAGCACATTGACAGCAATATCCTCGATATCGTGCTCAACTCCTTGAGGCACAGACAGACTCCAAGCCATATAAACGGTTCAAAAAACTCCCAGCAATGCGTCCACAATTCTCAGAGTGGTTTTCACACTAATCATAACCATGTTGCAATCCGACGCGTTTCCTCCATTGCACATGTCTGCTTTCCAGAACCACCCGAATTGGACTCGAACACAATTGCAAACTTCTCATATCCGATGCTGGTGCCACTGTTGCATACTTTCCGACCGACATGACACAACTCTGAGCAATGCTTCGACAACCTGTTCCATCCATTCGACAGTGAGGAGGAGTACAATTTCGCAGAGCTAGTTCCATCGAAAGGTCTTCGCACAAACGTCATGGAAACTTACTGAATGGCTGTTGCGGCCTTAAAGAGAGTGTGCAAATTCTCTGAAATCGAATTACCACCTCCGACAGAAAATCGACGCAATGGAGGATGGACTTGGCCGTGGCTCCTGGAAGAAAGCTACGTTGCAGATGGCACGGAATGTGCAGCATCCGGATGCCATTCAGTTTTGGCACCGTGATATCATACAGTGAGGGAAATGGCTACTCCGGCAACCAGCATATGAGGAACATCTGACGTACACTGCGAAACGTTGCTTCAATGATGCTCGGCACCGTATTTACAATCTGATGCATTCTGGAGACTGGTGGTGGGATAAGCCGGTAAGCATTGTACATATACCATTTACAATGCTCACAATTGTGTAGACAACACTACCTGTCTGTGATATGCTGGTGCTGATGATATTCATGTCTGACCCCACCCACCTCACAAACCTTTCTGGAGACAAGAAGGCATGGCTGATATATATGATGATCGGCAACCTATCAGCAGCCAAACGGATGAAGCACACAATGCACAGCATGTTGGTAGTCGCCCTTTTGCCCATTGCCATCATGATGCGCGATGTCCCCCTGAAAAGAACAAATGCTCAGAGGGAGCATAACCGAATGGGCTTTCAGAATGTACTGCAGTATGTGCTGCAACCCCTACTCAATTCTGAGACTAGCATCTTCTATGCCTGCTGTGACAATGGCAACTTCAGGCATTGTTATTCGACACTGGCTGCATGGATGGCACATTATCCCAAGCACCGTGATCTTCATAACATCAAGAATGGTGTATGCTACTGGTACGAATGCCCCAAGCAGGAAATGAGTAATCTACCCAGCCAACACGAGCGACACAACCTGCGGGATGATAAATATATCGTATGCTCTCGGATTCAAATACACTTCTTAGCATCGCTGAACTCAAACACCATGATGTAAATCCTGGCTTCAACAACTTATGGTATCTCTATTGCATCACCAGTGATCTTCCCAAGCCTGATCTGCTCCATACGATGCAAATTGGGATGTTGAAGCACCTCCTGACATGGCTTCACGAATTTCTCAAGCTGCATAAGCGGCTTGACAAGTTCAATGATATTTGGCTCTCGGTGCCCACATACCATGACATGACGAAGCCAAGATGTGCATATGAAGAGGTTTCACATTGCAATTGAGGAGAAATGAATATGATGACCCGATTCCTTGTGGGGGTTGTACGCAACGCTCTGATGGACCCAAGCCCCTCTCAGTGTAGTGTTTTTGACTGTGCGATTGAGTGCTCTCGCTCTTTTATTGAGTTCTGTGTCTATTGCCTGTATGACTCGCATGATGACGAAACACTAGACCTTGTCGACAATACTCTATGCCGCTTTCACGATTCGAAGGATGTGTTTCAACAATTCAGAGCTGGCAAACTACTTGCAGCAGAGGCCAAAGGGAGACCTACGGAATTGTGTACCGAGCGGGATGCGGAGTGGAATTTGAAAAAAAACAAGAATGAAACAGCAGCCTTTCAACAGTGCATTCACGACGCCTGGAAAGGTATTATCGATGCAGAAATGGCCAAATACATTGAAGATGGTTGCGATTTCAACTTTCCCAAGATCCATCTCATGCAGCACTTCCGATAGCAGATACAACCATATGGATCGCTTAAACAGTGGTCGACATAGATAGGAGACAGTTCTCACCGGAAGCAGATTAAGGACGGGTTTAATGCCTCAAATAAGACTGGTGATTACTATACTCAGATGATCAACTACTACCTTGGGAGTGATGCATTCGTAGTCAGAAAGGCCAATCGTGACGCATGAAATTGTAAACGAGCTACTCCACATGTGACGACAGAAGTGGCGACAGACACAACCACCAGACATTGTTTATTCAGGTTCATATCTCCGCAGCAGCCCAAAGGACAGGAGAAAGTCAAGGACTTACAAGGCCTCTTGAAAACATTCAGTGACGACATCCTCTGAAATGGTCTATATGATGCCACCCGTCGTTTTGTACACTCCAAGAAGATCGACATCGATTCGGATGATCTCTTGAACAGCGCTGCTGCAATTTACCATGGATTGGCGGGAGAATCATGCAACAGGCATAACGAGCACATGATTCAGAAGCTCAGATGTACTGGAAAAAACGAACATATTGCGGAGCTGCATGCCATGTCTGGGTATGGGTTCAAACTTAGTAACGTGAGGAGGAGCAGGAGCTGTCTCACAAGGCACTGCAGGGACCTTTACTGTACCGTATGCTTCATCTATTCAAGCTGCGAGTTGTTTAATTGTGCGGCAAGAATGAATTTTGGCTAGCATACGCGGAAGTGACGAAACCTGCCAATGGTGGAACGCCGGAAAGTGCATCGCAGCTATTCAGGGTAGTGAAAGTATCTTCTGGAGGTGCATATGCAGTTATTAGTGCAGGAAATATTGTCAGTGCGGCTCATTTAATTACAGAGGAGCCCATTTCGTCAAAGTTGGAGAATAAAGGATGGATACTCAATAGTCATATAGACCTAGCAACCTGGAACAATGTTTATTATATGCTGGAGGATGAGTTGAATACAGCGGCAAAAAGGGTATAAACAATGTTCAGAAGTGTAAATAGATTTAATAGACTTGTGTTTTTGTTTTATTCATACTGTTCGACCAATCAGGTTGCTTAGGTCCAGCCAAGCCATGGATGTAAGCAAAATGATTGTCTGACTCCATACCAGCACCACTTGGGCGGGAACTTCTCCATGGAAAACAGCTCACAGCAAAACATTGATTTGGGATAGGCAGACAATATGGTGATATATGAAGTGCGCAGCATCATTATTACAATACATAGAGTAGTGTTGCCACCGAACACCAAGCACCATGCAATTACAATGGCCAGATGAAAAACACATTATATTTAAAGTCCCAAGACACTGCCCAGAGTGAGATGCGACCGTGTGAATGCATTGCACCCAGAGTTGTTTTTGCAGTGCCTCACATCGTATTGTCGCAGGCTTGAATAGTACCCTGCGTACCGACGTTCCAGGCACTCCAGTTGCACAACCTGCTTCCGTGAGCAGGGATCTTTTCCCGATGATGCCTGTGATGTTAGGCGCAGCATGTATATTTGGCTGTTCTGCCTCATCAATGACATCAGAATTATTGTATATATCCATAGCGTATTCATCATCAGCTGCCCCATCGTTTTCATCATTGTTTGGATCGTTCAAGTCACGATTCCAATAGAGCCAATCATCAGTGTCAGAACTCATTTCGGAAGAACTGTCATTATCACTTTGGCTAGGATGGCGGTCAATCTTATGTATTTGCTGGATGTTTAGAACTTTGGTTTTGCCACCAGAGAGGTCAATCTGTGATAAGAATGGTGAAAGTGGAGATTTTTCAGTCATTTTGAATGCTGCAACACCATCATGTTGAAAGGCTGACCATGATGCTTTAACTGTCCCTTCAGTATCTCAAATGTAATCAATGGATGTCATTTGCATATTCTGGGTGGGTAATGCCTTCTGAGTTGCGCGTAGGTTTTCACTGCCCTGCCACAGCCCCAAAAGTTATGAACCTTGGCAATCCGATACAGCTGTCTTTTTTCAGAGTCTTTTTAGATTTCAGAGTGGTTATCAAATATTGATGAATCTATCTGTAAGGTATCACCGGCCAAAAGACCGAGATTACTCCTTGCAAACTGCCGAAAAACCACATATTCTCGAAGTGTTTGACCCGTAGTTTTTCACTGCCTCCACTCTATGACATCTTGGCCAAGTGAAAAGCTGACTTCCACTCCAACCCCGTGTGGCATGATGCAGAAGATATCCCAGTCTATATTGGCTAGATTGGTAGACTTCGTGATAATCTTTTCTTGCTGTGGCCACCAGTCAATTACGTTGGGTATCCAGAAAGTCCTGCTACTCTCGGTGGGGTCGGAATGATGATCATTAAGATCAGGATTCATTTGTCCCCAATTTTTAGGTATTTTGGGTGGTGAATTGAAATAGAGCGTAAAGGCCATCAATATACGTACTGAGCGATCACTGCACCTGGATGTACATTCTGCCGTGTTTGCAGGTATAAAATACCCATCATCTCTGGACAAATCATATGGATCATAAGTCTATTGACCGGGCCTCGACACTGCTATGGAAGAGAATAGATCATGATTTGATACTGTTTGAGGTGTTTTGGCGGTCTTAAATTCGTTTTTGATGCAGTATTTGTGCTCTACATACTATATGAATGTATCCTTGTAAAGGGCAGTAAAGGAACCCTCATCCTCAGAATGAACATCCATAGCCTTGTCCCACTTCCAAAATGATTGCAACTTCTGAAAATGAGTCAAGGATATGTACTGTAATGAGGTGCATACCCATCTCTGGTATTACTTCGGAGTAATATGTGGACAGCTTTTGGTGTGCAAACTTCAAAGCAACGTACAGATCCTCTTTCCACTGAGTTTTTATATTTGCCAAAGCACATATTAGGCCATCGAGATGATCGACTATGTCATTGTATATCATGATGACATGGTGCCAGTTGGCTGTACGCCGTTTTGACATCTACAGTGTCCAGTAACGAAATATTCTCAGCACCTCAATTACATATATGACAATTATCCATTGTTCTTGAATTATAAAAAAAGGCCAGTAATCACAGTAATTAGGATTTTTAAGCCACTTACATATACCGACTTGCAATCTGTATATCCACTCTAGTAATTCCAGAGTTGAATTCCACCGTATTTTTACATCTATGGTAGGCAGTACTGCAATGCTTACTTTGGATTTCAGGCAGTTGAGAAACTCATTACGTCTTCCCGGGGTCAGAGTAATCAATACCGCAATCGTTCTCTGCTATTTCAAGAGTCAGTATTCACAATCAGTGTGTAGATCACATGCAGTAACTATCTTTTATTTTTCTTAGCTAATCCAGGTGTCATGGCTGGCACCTAAGAGACTCTTGCATTTCCGGACTACTGCAGCTTTTGGCTTTTGGTCAATTCTGGACTGTTATTTTCTCCAAATTGCTCGTCATGCTCATTTGCTTCCCAAGACTTTGTTCACCCTATCACCCCTAAACTACTCATAAATGCCCCTAAAGAATGCGGAATGACGTGTGCCATGCATGGTATATGATTTCATAATGCCAATCATTCAATTCCAGAGGTTTTGAGCATTGATTGTAGCTCCCGAGTCATTGAATAGTTGGATGAGGCTTTCTCAGTGGTTGTACTGAGCAATTGACTGTCTGCAAGGCCAAAACATTCAAGTACATCCTTCAAATGCTTGGCCAGTCGCTCACCTGTTTATTTGCTTCTAATTGATAGTTGTTTGCCAGCGCAACGAAATATTAAAACCGTGTGGCCACAAACCTCATCGATTGCATGCTGTACGTCTTGAAGGCACCAGTTGAGATCGAAATAATAGCCAATGACCAACAAAATTGCCAATTTATTGGTTGATGTCCATCGATCAAATGCTATACTTATCTGATTTGTTGTTGGTAACTGCTTTTTGATTGCAACAATTGTCAGGGAGTATTTTGTTTGGCAAATATTACCAAGAGTACTGGCAGAGGGAAAAGTGGAATCACATCGTAATGCATTGAACGTTCGTTGTGACTCCAGGTTCATTATAGTATTCCACGGAATGTAAGGAGAACCAATTCCTACCATCAAATACTGGTGCCAGGTTTCTTGGTTGAACTCAAGAGTTGTAAAGTCATTATCTGCCAGTTGTGCATGTTCTATCTGTTGAAATTGTCAGTGTGGTGAGGGATTTCAGTCAGCCTGTGTTTGATGGAAACTACTTGCCACCACAACACCCTGACTGTCTTTGTTCTGTAGTACAGCTAAAGCTTGTTCATCACCAGCCATACCCATCAATATGGTAATGTGTGATTCTGTTATCTTATTCAGCTCTGCTCTGTATGTCTTTGATTGGGGGTGTTTTGCCATAGTACTGGTTCCATTCCCTGATCGATGTACCAGAACTGTGTGACAAACGATTTAAATGATGCCGGGGCAGCCATTGTTGATTTGTCCGCAATGTTTGTAGCATTGCCATGCTGCTGCATACTGGGAGCCGCTGCACACAATTGTAGTTTTGGTTTCCACATTCATGGAAGTCCAGCATCGATCGAACACCATTTGCAATATTCAATCAGTCACATCTCGTATAAACACATGTTCATCCTGAGTGGAGTACATCACTTCGAGTAAGAATGCATCAATGCACTTTGCAGCAGCCATTGAAGAAGTGTTTGAAGGAAATATAATAGCAGAATAAGAAGGACTTCGAACTGTACCGCCTTCAAAAATATTGGGTTGGGAAATGAATTCTTGATGTTTAATATAACGGCCTCCACAGACTATTCGAAGGAAGAAATGATGGACAGTATGTCAGTGATGATCATTTGTCAATGATGTCAGTCACAACTACAATGAAATTGGTGCAGTCCAAATAACTCCACACACTAGAGATGTTGTGTGAACAAACATTGTTGACGCTCTGTTGATGCTCACTTTTACTTGTGCAGTCTACATGTCATGTTGTATGATTGCACTCTATTTGATTGTGAAATCAGGCTTTAATGCGTATTTGACTGGAATATACCTTGCGATACAGATGAATCGTGATTTAATTCAGTCAATTCAGGTGCTACTCAGATGAATCACTTGTGACTGATTTGTAGATGAAGGCCAACAATACTTTGATAATACGAATGCAATGCATCCGTTTCCTCCCATACCCATCCTTGTGTGACCAAAAATTGTGTATGCTCCGTTGATGCTCACTTTGAGTCCTGCAGTCTATGTGTCATATTGTGCAAAAACAACAAATATAATTGTAATGGTGGGCTTTCACACTTATTCAATAAGATCAGGCCATGTGATATGGATTAATCATGATTGAATGTCTTCAAGCTCGGTTACAAAGGTTGCTCAAGTGTATCAGTATCAATTGATTTGCCAATAAAGGCAATCAATTCTGTAATCAAACTAATAGAGCTTACAAAATCTCACACGCTGGAGATGTTGGGCGACCAAAAATCGTTGATGCTCAGTTGCGGCTCACATTGACACCTGCAGCCCACATGTCACATCGCAGGATAGCACTTCATGTGATTTTGAAGGCTGGATTTCATGCTTATTTGACAAGAATATACCTCTCAATACAGATAACTCAGGATGTGATTCCTTCAATTCAGACATTACTCAGATAAATTGCATACCACTGATATATCGATAAAGCCCGTCAATACTTTTATAACACTAATGCATGGTATCTATTCCCTCTTGTGCCCAGTATTGTGTGACCAAAAATTGTTGACACTCTATTGATGCTCACTTTTATTTCTGTAGCCCATGTGTCATATCCCACAATTGCACTCAATTTGATTGTAACAGTTGGCTTTCATATTTATCCAACAAGAATATATGTCGCAATACAGATGACTTGGGATTCGATTCCTTCAATTCGGACGTTACTCAGATCAATTGCATACCACTGATTCATTGATCAAGGCAGTCAATCCTCTGATTATACTAATTCAATGTATCTGTTTCCTCCCATGCCCGATATTGTGTGACCAAAAATTGTTGATACTCCATTGATCCTCACATTTACTCCTGTAGCCTAGGTGTCGTATCCCACGATTGCACTCAATTTGATTGTAAAAGTTTGCTTTCATACTTATTTGACAAGAATATACCTTGCAATACAGATAAACATGTGATTTAATTCCTTCAATTAAGACGTTAGTCAGATAAATTGCATACCACTGATTTGTCGATAATGGTGGTCAATGCTCGGAAAACACTAATTCAATGGATCTGTTCCCTTCCGTATCAAATATTGTGTAACCAAAAATCTTTGACACTCTGTTGATGCTTACATTTACTATAGCAGTTTACTTGTCATATTGTGCAAAAACAATGGATATGATCGTAATGGCAGGCGTTCATATGTATTCAATATCAGCATGACATGTGATACAGATTAATTGTAATTTAATGTCTCCAAGCTCGGTCACAATGGTTGCTTGAGTGCATCAATAAAAAATCATTTGTTGATAAAGGTAGTCAAAACTGTAATTAAACAAATTGAGCTTAAAAATTCTCCCATACTAGAGATATTTGGGCAACCAAAAATCATGGACACTCTGTTGACGTTCACATTTACTCCTGCAGCCCAGGTGCCATATTGCAGGATTGCACTCTATGTGATTGTGAAAGCTGGCTCTCATGCATATTTGGCAAGAATATACCTTACGATACGGATAATTCATGATTTAATATCTTCAATTCAGATATTACTCACACATATTGCATACCATTCATTTGTTGATAAAGGCGGTCAACACTCGGATAACACCAATTCTATGTATCTGTTCCCTCCCGTGCCTGATATTGTGTGACCATGAATCATTGACGCACTGTGGATGCTCACTGTTACTATTGCAGCCTACGTGTCATATCGTACAATTGTACTTTATTTGATTATAAAAGCTGACTTTTATACTTATTTGACAAGATTATAACTTGCGATACAGATAAATTGTTATTTAACTCCTTCAATAATGTCTGACTCAGGATTCAGAAGTTATTCGAATGCATTGGTTACAACTGTTATCCTGATAAAGATATTGATATCCATTCATCAGCAGTTGTAATACCTGTTTCAATATGACTACATTCTATGCATAATGGTACTAGTATTTAACATTTGATGGACAGTTTGCATAGCTGTTGAAATATATTTGGTAGTATTATCTTGCTTACGACTGGTTTTGCACAGCATAATGATAATGATATGAGTGTGTATTATAAATAGTCCACTTTCATCATCCAGCTGGTTCTGCCCAATATTCACGGTCATCCATGAGGTCTTTGTGAGATCACCAACATGTATACATGGCCTGAGTGGCCATTCATGCTGTTGGAGTTTCATTTAAATCATTTATAACCACTGCCATTTGAATTGGTTCACCTTGTGATCAGACCGCAACTAGTGAGTCAAATATAATAACAATGATGTAAAATTCAGGTGGCATATGATGTATCAAACAAGTTTTTACTCTCATATTTGAAATATTTATTCATCAAATAAGTAAGCTAATAGACGGTGTATGTCGCATATCTGGCGTGGTCAAGGTTCATACATTCAGTTCTATTCTTACACATGCAAGGACAATTTTTTCCCATGTCACAGAAATCATCGAAAACTATTTAATACTAAAATAAGACTAAAAACCATTTGCAGTTAAGAAACTGTCGAAAATAGCATTATGACGATTGATGACTATATGATGATCTATGAGTATGGGCCATCATGCTCCGTGCCCATATGTTTTGAAAACTGTATAGCAATTAGAGGGGGACAAGGCAAGCAAGGAAAAATTTCGTGCTGATCAAATTGTTTCAACTGGCGTAAATTGTTGAACAGGATTTCCAATTACTAGTTGTAAATGACAAGTTCCCGGAGGACAGAGTCAAAGGGCCATAGATGATGTAGCAGAATTGGAAATAGTATTTGGAGTGAACACCACCGGAACCGTCAATTCAGTGGTGCCATACTTTCTGTCGCACTTGCGAAAGTAATCTTCTGCATCTGCCCTTCCCGGAATTGTCAATTCTTCAAGCTTCATTAGATTGTGCACAAGGTATACAGCCATTCTTGAACTGATAAGTTGATTGTGCCAACCAATGAGTCAGGTTCGTCGCCATCACTCAGCTCGGCATACTTATTGTCATCTCCATCTTGTTCCTCATCTTCATTATCTTCCTCATCTGAAGTTGTAACATCGTCAACGCTCTCTCCATTTTCTTCCAATATCTCTTCCAATGTCATTTCAGTTGTATCAGCCACCCCACTTTTCAACATAGTATCTTTTTCTCTCTCTACCACTGCTTCTGCTTCCGCCACCCTTTTGCTGCAGCTGTTTCACTCTCCACACATTCCTCAATCCACATCTTCTTTGCTTTCTTGCTCACAAAGTGTGATTCAGGTCTGTGCTCCAATACACACTTTGTTTTCAAACGGAGACTACGTAAAGCACCAAGTGCTCGGACCTGTTCTGCCTTGACACCCATCTTGCCTTTGATCGCTTGATGACATCATTTTGTACCGTGTATTGTTGATTTGTTGTATTTGACAGCTGGAAATCCCGAAAAACTCTATGTTAGTAAGTAGACCATATTTGTTGCTCTTTTGTGTGGTTCGTGTTGACTTGGTTTTTGGAGAGGATGGCAGTTCAATGGGGGGGGAAAGGTGGGTCTTGAGGGTTATGGATTCATCTAGTTTGACAACTAAAATAATCATACTTGCAGGTAGTATTAGCAACGGTCCCAACCTGGAGCCTCCGGTCGGGGTTTGGGTTGGAACCGAACTGTTTTGGAATCAACGGTTCGGGTTGCCACTTGAACCGAACCAGAAACAATGGTCTGGGTTGGCTCCACATTTTGGAACCACCCAAATTACAGGGTTATTAGACGGGTCCAAAAACGGGTGCAAAATACTCCATATGTGACTTTTGCAATCCTGAGTTTAGTTGACTGAGCTATACATATTTATGATGTTGACCGTTACCAGTCTCGTTTTAACTAAGTTTAATATCACAAGTACAATTTGTTAATTTGGTATTGAAACATGGTAGTTTGACTTTGTAAGTAGAAGAAAGACGGCCTAAATTGTATTGAATCTTAAGCAGTAGTAAATTCCAGAATGTTGTGGTATGTGTCAATCATCACAAATATAATAGTTTC
The DNA here is from genome assembly GCA_015178995.1 of Trichophaea hybrida. Lineage (NCBI taxonomy): Eukaryota > Fungi > Ascomycota > Pezizomycetes > Pezizales > Pyronemataceae > Trichophaea > Trichophaea hybrida. The sequence continues at coordinate 59,140 of WHVE01000509.1, forward strand.
GACCATATCTATTGTCACATTATTGCCTACCATTTATTCATCTTAAACATATCTGACCTTCAGACTTAACTTGAAAATTGTACAAACAACATCCCAATGAGCCCAGGGTTTGTGTTCCACTAATATACTGTATTAACAGTCTTTTCATTATATATGCTTAAATATGAAACATTCCCCAATAATGACCAAGAAAATTACAAAATAAATCATATGCCCCATTATAATAAACAGAAAACCAAAAGAAATATGAAATACAGATCAATACTCTACTGTCGGTTATTCCCTTTTGCATTTTGTGTTGTGTGCGTGATGACAGGCCCAGAGTGGTTAACGACTATAGTTGCAATACGTTTCGACTTTCATACTGGCTGAATGAAGCCTGCAATGTTAGGGGTGGCATGTACATCTGGCTGTTCTGCCTCATCAATGGCATTTGAACCATCAGAGAGGTTCATATCATCCTTATCATCAGCTACGACATAGTTTTCATTATAGTGTGGATTGTCCAAGTCACCATTCCAATGGAGGCAATTGCCAGTATCAGAATTAGTTTCGGCTGAACTTTCATCATCACTTTCATTATAATGGCAGTTGATCCTACGTATTTGTTGGATATTCAGGAGTTGGGTTTTGCCACCAGGGAGGTTGATCTGCGATAAGGACGGTGGAAGTGGTGATTTTTGAGTCAATTTGAAAGCTGCAACACCATCATGTTTAAAGGCCGACCAAGATGCTTAAACTGTCTCTTCAGTATCTGAAATGTACCCCATGGCAGTCATTCGCTTGTTCTGAGCGTGTGATGCCTTCTGAGTTGCCCGTAGGTTTTCACTGCCTTGCATTATCTCCAAAAAGTTATGAACCTTGGCCATCCTGTGCAGCTTTCTTTCCTCCGCTTCTTTCTTGATTTCAAAACATTATCATATACTGACGAATCAATTGGAACAGTATCACCAGCCAAAAGACCAAGATTGTTCCTGGCAAACTGTCGAACAACCACTTTTTCTTGAAGTGTTTCACCCGTAGTTTTTCACTGCCTCCACCCAATGACATCTCGGCCAAGTAAAAAGCTGGCTTCCACTCCAACCGAGTGTGGCATGAATGAGAAGATGTCCCATGCTATATTGGCTCGATCGGTGTACTTTGTGTTCATCTTGTCCTGTTGTTGCCACCAATCCGTTACGTCAGGCCTCCAGAATGCCCTGCTAATCTCTGTGGGGTCGGAATGATAATTATTGAGATTGGGATTAATTTGTCCGCAATTTTTGGGTATTTCAGGTGGTGAATTCAAATAAAGTGTGGTGGCTGTAAATAAATGTGCTGCATGATCAGTGCGCCCAGGTGTACATTCCGCCTTCTTTCGGGTGTATCGTACTCATCATCACTGGACAAACCATATGGATCATATATCGATTGATCTGGCCTAAACACTGGAATAGAGGAGAAAGGATCGTGATTCAGTACTATATTGGATTTTCTGTCGGTCGTAACTGAATTTTTGGTGCAGTATTTGTACTCGACATAAGTTATGAATGCATCCTTGTACTGAGCAGTGAAGGAACCTTCGTCCACAGGACGAACATCCATAGCCTAGTCCCACTTTCTAAATGATCACAACTTCCGAAATGGATCGAAGACTTGTGCTGCAATAAGGAGCATACCCGTCTCTGGTGTTACTTCAGAGTAATATTTGGACAGCTTTTGGCGTGCAAACTTCAAAGCAAAGTACAGATCCTCTTTCCACACAGTTCTTTTCTTTGCCAAAGCACGCATGATGCCGTCCAGATGATCGAATATGTCATTATGGAATGTAATGACAAGGTGCAAGGTGACTGTACGCCGTTTCGACATCCAAAGTGTCCAGTAACACAATGGCCTCAGGACCTCCATTACGTATGTAACGATAATGCCTTTGTCCTCTGTGGTAAATAAAGGCTGGTAATCGCTCTATTTCGGGTGTTTGAGCCACTCACGTGTACACTCTCACAATCTTTATGCCTGCTCCAGTAATTCCAGAGTTGAATTCCACCGAGTTTTTCCATCCATGGTAGGCAGTACAGCAATTCGAACTTTGGATTTTTGACAGTTGAGAAACTCATTACATCTTCCAGGAGTCAGAGTGATCAATACAGCAAGCATTTTTTGCTATATCAAGAGTCAGTATTCAGAATGTAAGTGTAGATAGCATGCAGTAACTACCTTTTCAATAATTTTAGTTAATCCGGGCTTCATGGCTGCCTCCTTAGAGATTCTTGCATTTCCGGACTTGCGCAACTTTTGGCTTTTGGTCAATGCCGCATTCTCATTCTCTCCAAATTGCTCATCACGCTCATTGGGTTCCATGATTTTGTTTGACCTTTCACTCCCAGATTACTCATGAATGCCCCTAAACAAAGCTAAATCACATGCGCCATGCATAGAATATGGTTTCATAATGCCGACCAGTCAATACCCGGGATTTCAAGTGTAGATTGTAGCTCCCGAGTCATTGAATAGTTGGATGAGGCATTATCACTAGTTATTCCCAGTAATCATCTGTCAGTAAGATCGAAATGTTCCAGTACTTCCTTCAAATCCTCAAACAATTGTGCACCTATGTGTTTGCCTTGAACCTAGAGTTCTGTATCAGTGGTACAAAATATTTAAACCAAGCAGCCACTAACCTTGCCAAATGTGTGCTGAACTTCATTTAAGTACCAGTTGCGATCTATATAGTACCCGATGACTGACAAAATGGCCAATTTATTTGTTGATGTGAATCCATTTAATGCTACACTGACATTATTTTTGTTGGCAACTGCTTTTTGATTGCATCAATTGTTAGGGAGTATTCTCTTCGGCAAATATTACTGAGAGTACTGGCCGAGGGCAGAACCAAATCGTGTCATAAAGCATGGAACGTTTTTCGTAACTTGAGGTTCGTAATAGCATTCCATGGGGTATGTGCAGTTACAAATCCTGGCATCATATAGCGGTTCCAGGTTTCTTGGTTCAATTCGTGGGTTGTGAAGTCACTATCTGCCAATTTTGGACGTTCTGTCTGTCAAAATCATCAGTATATTCTTGGATTGTTAATCAATTTGTATTTGATGGGAATAACTTGCCACCAAGACACCATAACTGCCTTTCTTCTTGAGTACCGCTAGAGATTGCTCATCACCAGCTGTACCAGTCAATCAAGTAACATCATACTCCATTAACTTTTCCAGCTGTACTTTGTGTCCCTTTGATGAAAGGTGTTTCCCTATAGTACTTGTTCCATTCTCCGATGGATGTACAAGAGACTGATGATGGACAATGCAAATAATGCCAGGGCTGCCATGCGATGCATTTGCACTAAGTTGGTAGAATCGCCAAGCTGGTGCATGCCGGGAGCGACACCATACAATCGTAGTTTTTGTTTGAACATTCATGGAGATCCACCATTTATCAAATATCATTTGCAATATTGCATCAGTCAAATCTCGAATAAAGACATGATCAGCCTTAGAAGAGTACATCACTTCCAGTGAGGATGTATCAATGCACTTTGCAGCAGCCATTAAAAAACAGTTTAAAGGAAATATGAAAGTAGAGTTGAAGAGATTTTCAGTTGAACTGTGGTCAAAATAATCAATTAGAGTATGGATATCTTGATGTCTTAAATATCCACTTCCACATACCGTATATAGGAATACATGATAAACATGAGAAACGGTAGGTAAATAAAATTTTGAGTATGAGCGAAGTATTTTCTTACATAGAATTAGTCTATCTAGTTGTTCTATTCCATATCAGCTGCATCAAACTGCAGTAGCATTATCAGTACTATGACAATGTGTTGATACTTCATTAGCACTTGGAATGAGTGGTTGAGTCCATATGTACGCTGCAGCTCAAAAAGTTGATACTCGCTATGATTCGTCTATTTGGAACGGATGAGGCTGTTATGACATTCAAATCTGCAATATCATTAGCAATTTACCCCAATCCATTTGTGTTGGAGATGTCATATAAGTAAAAATCGTTGACATATCGTCCACACTGACTTTTAGTCCTGCAATCTAAGTGTATCCTGTGCACAAAGAATATGCCTCATTTCAACAGCGGGCTATCAGATGTATTCATTAAGAATATACCTAGCGATACGGTTTAATTGTGATTTAATTACCCCAAGCTAGGTTGCTCAAGAGCATCAGTAGAAATTGATTTGTCGATAAAGACAGTCAAAATTGCGATTGAACTAATGGAGCTCACAAAATCTGACGCCCCAGAGATGTTGTGTGACCAACACTTGTTGACACTCCATTGACGCTCACCTTTAGTCCTATAGTCTACATGTTTAATTATGTAAAATTAATAAATAAGATTATAATGACAGGCTTTCATACATATTCAATGACAATATGCCGTGCGCGAAGGATTAATGGTGATTAAATTCCTCCAGGCTTGGTTGCTCAAGTGCATCAGTAAAAATTGATTTGTCGATAAAGGCAGTCAAAACTACAATTTCACATATGGCGCTCACACAATCTGACGCACTAGAGATGTTGCGCGACCAAAAATTGTTGATACTCCGTTGACGCTCACATTTAGACCTACCGTCTATGTATCTAATTATGCATAATTGATAAATATGATTATAAGGGCAGGCTTTCATGCATATTCAATGGGAATATGCCGTGCGATATGGATCAATCATGATTCAATTTCTCCAAGCTTGGTTGTTCGAGTGGGTCAATAAAAATTGATTTGTCAATAAAGGCAGTCAAAACTGCAATAACACATATGCGGCTCATACAATCTGACGCGCTAGGGATATTGTGCAACAAAAAATCATTGACACACTGTTGACACTCACCTTTAGTCCTACAGTCTACGTGTCCAATTATGTAAAATTGATAAATATGATCGGAACGACAGGCTTTAATACACATTCAATGGGAATATGCTGTGCGATACAGATCAATGGTGATTTAATTCCTCCGCGCTTGGTTGCTCTAGTGCATCAGTAAAGATCGTTTTGTCGATGAAGGCAGTCAAAACTGCAATTACACATATGGCGCTCACACAATCTGATGCGGTAGAGATGTCGTGCGACCAGAAATCGTTGACGCGCCGTTGACGCTCACATTTAGTCCAACAGTCTACGTGTCCAATTATGCATAATTCATAAATATGATCATAAGGGCAGGCTTTCATGCATATTCAATGAAAATGTGCCGTGCGATACGGATTAATGGTGATTGAATTTCTCCAAGCTTGGTTGCTCCAGTGCATCAGTAAAAATCAATTTGTTGTTAAAGGCAGTCAAAACTGCAATTACATACATGCAGCTCACACAATCTGACACGCTAGAGATGTTGTACGACCAAAAATTGTTGACGCTCCATTGACGCTCACTTTTAGTCCTACAGTCTACCTGTCTAATTATGCATAATTAATGAATATGATTATAAGGATGGGCTTTAATGCATATTCCATGAGAATATGCTGTGTGATACGGATTAATGGTGATTTAATTTCTCCAAGCTTGGTTGCTTGAGTGCGTCAGTGAAAATTGATTTGGGGATAAAGGTAGTCAAAACTGCAATTACACATATGGCGTTCACACAATATGACACGCTGCAGATATTTTATGATCAAAAATCGTTGATGCTTCATTGACGCTCACATTTGGTCCTACAGTCTATGTGTCGAATTATGCATAATTGGTAAATATGATCATAAGGCTGGACTTTCATGCATATTCAATGAGAATATGCTGTGAGATTCGGATAAATTGTGATTTATTTTCTTCAAGCTTGGCTGCTCGAGTGTGTCAGTAAAAATTGATTTGTCGATAAAGGCAGTCAACACTGCAATTACACATATGCGGATCACACAATCTGACGCGCTAGAGATGTTGTGTGACCAAAAATTGTTGACGCTGTGTTGACGCTCACCTTGAGTTCTACATTCAATGTGTCCAATTATTGAAAATTAATAAATATGATCATAACGACAGAATTTCTTACATATTCAATTAGAAAATGCTGTGCGATCCGGATTAATGGTGATTTAATTCCTCCAAGCTTGATTGCTCGAGTGCATCAGTAACAATTGATCTGTCGATAAAGGCAGTTAAAACCGCAATTACACATATTGTGCTCACACAATCTGACGCGCTAGGGATGTTGTGCGACCAAAAATCATTGACGCTCCGTTGACACTCACATTTAGTCCTACAGTCTACGTGTCAAAGTATGTATAATTAATAAATATGATCATAAGGGCGGGCTTTCATGCATATTCAATGAGAATATGCCGTGTGGTACGGATTAATAAACATCGAATTTCTCCAAGCTTGGTTGCTCTAGTGCATCAGTAAAAATTGATTTGTCGATAAAGGCAGTCACAACTGCATGTACACTCATGGAGCCCACAGAATCTGACGCGCTCAAGATGTTGTGTGATTAAAAATCGTTGACGCTTGGTTGACGTTCACATTTAGTCCTGCAGTCTGTGTGTTGTCATGCGAATGCAGTATATTTGATTGCATCAGCCAGCTGTGATGCATACTTGATAAGAATATACGTTTTCGATCATTTATAAGCTGTTGTACAATCTGTTTCAATATGACTATATACTATGCATAATGGCACTACTATTTGACATGTGATTGACAGTTCGCGTAGCTATTGAAACACAGTTTTTCAGTATTATATCGCTTACGACTGGCTTTACACGGGGTATGGTCAATGATGTAAGTTTGTATTATATATCGTACATTTGCCATCCAGCCAGTTGTGCCAAATAGTCATGGTGTCCCTGAGGTCTTTGTGAGATTGCCATCATGTGTACAGGGCCTGAGCGGCAGGTTAGGCAGCTGAGGTTTCATTTGAATTATGTATAATGACGGTCTTTCAACCTGATTAGGTATGAGATCAAACTGCAATTAGTGACGCAAATATGACAACATTGATATAAAATTCCGGTGGCAGATTATGTGTCAATTAAGTTTTTCCTTTCATTCTGAAAATTGATTTACCTGACCCAATCATGGTGATAGGCAGTGTATCTTCTATATTTGGTGTACGTAAAGTTCATGCATTCGGCACTATCCTTGCACATGTATAGACGATTTTTTTTATTTCTCACAACCTTGTCACTAAAATTATAGAAAACTAACAAATATAAAAATAGGGCAAAAAAAGCATTTCCATATAAGACACTGTCAAAAACACCAATATGATGATCCATGAGTATTCAACAATCTATATCTATAGGCCATCATGCACTGTACCGATATTTTCAGCTAAAACAGACATCCGGATAATAATTATTAGAGGAAAATATTTGCAAGGGCTAATTCCGCACTGATTCAACCGCTTTGACTGATGTAAATATATCAATAGTATCATTAGGTTTGCCAACCCCTCGTCGCAAATGACAACTTCCAGGTAGCGAGGGTGGTTGGGGCATAAATAACATTGTCGCATCCATACAATGACCAAATGCAACTGTATTGGCCGAATTTGTAATGGTATTCGGAGTAACCACCGCTGGAATCTTCAATTCATCTGTGCCATACATCCTATCGCTCACATGAAAGTAATTCTCCGCAGCTGTCCATCCTGGTGTAGTCAATTCCTCGAGCATAATCCGCTTCGTCCGAAAGGTATCGAGTCGTTACTGTACCGATTTGTTGATTGTGCCAACTATCCGATCAGATTCATCTTCATCGCTTAGCTCTGCATCGTCATTGTCCTCTCCATCCTCTTTCTCATCTTCATCATCTTCCTCATCCCAAGTTGCGACATCATCAACATTATCTCCAATTGCTTGCAGCGTCACTTCAAATGACATTTTGGTTGTACCAGCCGCTGCTCTGCTTAATACAGAGTCCTGCTCGCTCTCCACTGCCGCTTCTGCTTCCACAACCCTCTGTCTTGCTGCTGATGTTTCACTCTGCACAAATTCCTCAATCCACTTCTCTTTTGCTTCCTTGCTTACAAAGTTTGATTCAGGTCGGAGCTGAGCTGGACACCTCTTTTTGGAATGGAGACTGCGCAGCGCGTCCAGCACTCGGACCCGTTCTGCTTTGAGACCAGTCCTGCCATGGTTCGCGTCATGACGTCATGTTGTTGCACGGATAGGTGATTTGCCGTATTTGGCCGCCAGGAGTTCCGAAAGGTTTTGTTTAGGAGTCTGAACCATATTTGTTGCTCTGTTGTATGGTTTGTATGAACTTTGTTTGTAAAGGAGATGTTGGAAGTTGGATGGAGGTGGAAAGGTGGGACTTTATGGTTATAGTTATACTTCCAAAATGTTCCTACAGGCAGGCGCTATGACTCCAACAGTGTGGAAAAATGCTCAACCTTAATCCAACATCCATTCAACTTGGCTGCAGACACTGTTGCACATGACATGGCTTCAGTTTTAATGGCTATTACCCCGAACATACAACCACCAGTTAATATCTCAAAGGTTTCTTATTGCCAGCCGTTCAGCTATATATATCATTAAAAGCCAACAATTAGCAGGGTTTGAAACAGGCCAACATCCTTGCGATTCTGCCGCCTCTTACAGCAGGGTCCATCGTAAAATACTACAATACGATAATGTATATGTTGACAGTTGAAAACTAGGATTCAACTTGATATTCGCATCAATTCTTATATATTCTTCAGGTTGTTCCTCTTCTTCAAACTCGAATTCTTCTCTCTTCACTTACCATATTCCCCAGCAATGGCTCAACCACAAGCAACTGCTTCTAGCAGTCAATTGGAGAATGTATCCGCACCAACGCCTGCCTCTACATCGAATACAAGTGTTCAAACCACTTTCTCCAACTTCGCGCCCAGAATCCTCACCGAACTGCAGCCGATATTGCAACAAGAAATATGCATGAGGACGACAAGTTGAAAATTGTACGCAAAACTGGAGCAAAGAACACCAGGGAAAACCATGCAATAGGAGGTATGATACCTAATCTGTAAGAACAACAGTCAACTGATCAAATATAATTAGCAGCGATTCATTTGGAACTACATGAACAGTCCAACCAAAGCCGAAAAGGCAACCCTCCGTGGTCTACCAAGGCATTTGTCCGAACAATCCGTGAGATTGAACACCATGATGTTGTCATCTTTGGACTTTTTGCAGACCAGTTTTCTGACAAACGACCTCGGGAGTGGACACAAACATCTTCAAGAGCATTGGAGGAGGCCACGGAGGAGTATATGATTGAAGTAACTGCTGTTTCTAACGTTCAATTTTAATTACCGCAACTGAATTTTTTGTATGTTTTTAACATATCCACAACAATGGCCAGGTGAGGTTGGCATGTACAGCTCAAACAGGCGGACATCCACGTTGCATTCGACATGGTTAATATGGCCAAACATGGTGTATCACACGATGCAATCGAAGAAACAATGAATTTGATTTAACGGCCTTGAGCAGAGATTTGAGAAGACAAAAAAAGGGGTGTTGAGTTACCAGGCCATAAGAGTGTGAAGGCGGTTATTGAAAAGCATCCATCCATGATCTATGAAAATCACTTGAATGGCTGCCTGCATTGCCAAAACAAGATTGCTCGAAATCCTGCTACTAGCGGGAGGCGCAAAGGCATGAAGCCTGGCACCACCACATACCAACAGTGTCGGCAGCACCAGTAGTACCCGCAACCCCTGAACTATCTGCAGCCCAAGCCGCACAACCTAGTCCCAAAACAGTGCTTTATCTCAGCCATTTGAATGAATTTATCCCACTGGAAGATTCAGAAGACGAAGATGATTCAAATTATGATGGCTCCAGTACTAATAACAGCATTAAGGATATGTCAAGTATGGACTCCCCCCTCTCACATGAATAATGACTAATTATCATTTCAAAAAGAACGACAGTGATAATGAAGATATTACCAATGATGGGGAATAGGCAAGTGGGTTTATTGGGCATACTGATATAATTTCAATAGTCAATTTATTATTGAGTTTCTGCTGTCAAAATGAGCAATATAATGGTGAATAAAATGGAATTGAATCTGTGAAGTGAGTTTGAGTAATGTTTCCATGCTATATCGGAGAGTGAGTATCAGAAATTGTTCAATCGTGAAATATCAGTATCGTACAATATGTGTTACTTCTGTAAGAATGAATTCTTGCCTTTACGCATGAATATGCTCTAAATGTACGACCATACAACTCGGCTACATGTCTGAAAGTGAGCGTCAACAGAGTGTCAACAGTTTTTGGTGGTACAACATCTCTAGCACATCAGATTGTATGAGCTCTAGGAGTATAATGGCAGTTTTGACTGCCTTTATCGACAAATCAATTTTCACTGATGCACTCAAGCAACCAAGCCTGGAGGAATTAAATCACCATTGATCCATATCGCACGGCATATTCGTATTGAATATGCGTAAAACCCGTCGTTACAATCATATCAATTGTTTTTGCACAATGAAATGCGTAGACTGCAGGAGTAAACGAGAGTGTCAACGGAGCGTCAACGATTATTGGTCACACAACATCTCTAGCGCGTCAGATTGCATGAACTCCATGAGTGTAATTGCAGTTATGACTGCCTTAATTGACAAATCAATTTTTACTGACGCACTTGAGCAACTGAGCTTGGAGGAATTAAATCACGATTAATCTGTATCGCACGGTATATTCTCATTGAATATACATGAAAGCCAGCCGTTACAATCACATCTATTGTTTTTGCACAACAAAATGGGTAGACTGCAGGAGTAAAAGTGAGCGTCAACGGAGCATCAATGATTTTTGGTCGCACAACATCTCTAGTGCGTCAGATTGTGTGAGCTCCATAAGTTTAATTGCAGTTTTGACTGCCTTTATCGAGAAATCAATTTTTACTGATGCACTGGAGCAACAAAGCTTGGAGTAATTAAATCACCATTTATCCGTATCGCACGGCATATTCTCATTCTATATGTATGAAAGCCTGTCGTTACGATCATATTTATTGATTTTACATAATTTGAAATGTTGACTGTAAGACTAAAGGTGAGCGTCAACGGAGCGTCAACGATTTTTGGTTGTACAACATCTCTAGCGTATCAGTTTGAGTGAGCTCCATGAGTGTGATTGCAGTTATGACTGCCTTAATTGACAAATCAATTTTTACTGACACACTCGAGCAACCAAGCTTTGTGGAATTAAATCACTATTAATCCGTATTGCACGGCATATTTTCATTGAATATACATGAAAGCCCGCCGTTACAATCACATCTATTGTTTTTGCACAACGAAACGTATAGACTGCAGGAGTAAAAGTGAGCGTCAACGGAGGGTCCACAATGTTTGGTCGCACAACACCTTTAGCACGACGGATTATACATATTTCGTTCATGTTTTCAAAATTTTGACTGCTTTTATCAATGAAATAGTTTGTCATGATGCATCCATACTACCTCGAAAAGTGAATATCAGCAATTATTAAATCACGATTTATCAGTATTGCAAAATACGTACTAATCAACTATAGCGTATTTTCATTCTTTATAATTGAATATACAATCTGCACACGAGCATATATGTAGGCTACAGCACTGAAAGTCAGCATCAACGAAATATCAACATATTGCTGAGAAACAGCACAGAACTTATGTTATATTTCAATATCATACTTTTTAAAGAATCTTGGACAGTTTTTCAATGCAAAACAGCAACTAATAACTGGGCAAGATCTTCGGTAATTGATTTTGGAGTACATGCACAGTTCCCTAAGTAATGAACATATCACAATATTAGATTTTATCATATATAATTAAAAATTGGGCAGAAAGTGTAAACTGTGATTGAACTATTAAATTGATCTCTCTATAGACGTATGTGCAATGCTTTCCATTCGCCAAATACGCAAAAACCCATTTTTATAATCCGGAGGTTGAACCCGGCGGGTCCAACCAAACCCAGCAAAACCCGCAGGTTGGCCGGTTCGGTTACGGGTTTGGAACCGCAAATTATGACCGGTTCAGGTTTAGTCTGGTTCCAGACCCGGACCGCAGCCGGGTAACCTGCAACCATTGCTAACACTACTTGCAGGCACTACAGCTGGAATGACATTGCACTAAGTTCAACCTCAAAGCAACATCCGTTCAACATGACTTCCGAAACTGATTCACATGGCATCAATTCAATTTCAACGGCTATTACATTGAACATACAACAATTGGCAGCTGTGACAAACATATTATATTGCCAGCCATTGATTTTTATTGATTATTACCAACCATTACCAGGATATGTATAAGGCCAATATTCCTGCAAATCTGGCACCATGTACAGCAGGATCCAACATGAAATTCTATGACGCTAGAATGTATATAATGACCATTTAAGATTTCCATTCGACTTGAATTTTACAGAATTTCTTATATATTCTTCAGGTTCTCTCTCTTTCCCACACTCAAATTCTTCTTTCTTGACATTCAATATCCTCAAGTAATGGCTGAATCACAACAACCTGTATCTAGCAGTAGATCTAGGAATGACTCAACATGCCCACCTGCCGCTACTTCGAATACCTCATTTGATAGAAATTTGCTTCAATGGCGCCCACAGAATCCCCACCCAATTGCTGCCGATATTGCAATGAGCAATATGCATAAGGGTAAAAAGTTCAAAATTGTACCCAAAACTGGTGCCAAGAACGATGGGGAAACACATGCAATCAGATGTGAGTTATATAATCCATAAGAACAACAGTCAATTGATGAAATACAATTAGCTGCAATTTGTTCAAAAGTACATGAGCAGTTCAACCAGAGCTGCAAACACAACCCTCGGTGTTCTACCAAGGTATTCGTCCCAACAGTCTGTGAAATTGAACACCATGATGTTGTCAATTCCGGAATTTTTGGAAACTAATTTTCAGACAAACAACCACGGGAATGGACAAGAGCTTCTTTAAGAGCATCAGAGAAAGTCACAGAAGAGTATATGATTGAAGTAAGTACTAATGCTCACCATTGAATATTCACTGCCGCAACTGAATAATAATAGGTTGTCAACATGTCTGCAACCATGGCCAGGCAAGGTGGGCATGTACAGCTCAAGCAGGCAGACATGTGCATTGTGCTCAACATGGTCAATTTGGCCACACATGGCATATCTCACACTGCAATCGAGGAAACAAACAATTTAATTAAAAAGTATTGGACAGAGATTTGAGAAGAAATATGATGGGGTGTTGAATTGACAGGCCATAAGAGTGTAAAAGCGGTCATTGAAAAGCCTCCATCCATGATCTATGATAATCACTTGGCTGGCTGGCTTCTTTGCCAAAATCAGGTTGCTCGAAATCCTTATACTGGCAGGAGACGCAAAGGTACACAACCTTCCACTACCACAGTACCCGCTGCAGTACGACGAAGTCCTGAAAGATTGGCTAATCTCAGTCTGTCGAACAAATTTATGCTGTTCCAAGATTTAGAAGATGAAGGAGAAGACAAAGATGTTTACCATTTTTGCGACTCCAGTACTGATGGCACTGATGAGTCACATATGCACTCCCACCTTTGACATGAAAAAGTACTAATAAATATTTCACAGAGAATGGCAGCGTTAATGAAGAAATTGAAAATTTTAGTGAATAGACAAGTGGGTTCATTGGGCATACTTAAAGCTTCAATTTGCAGAGACTGTTTTGAATATTATGTGCAAAATTATGATGGAAACATTTAATTTTGATATCCAATCTATTTAAACAGTTTCAGCTGTCAAAACTCGCAAGATAATAGTGAATGAAACGCAATTTAATCTGTGAAGTGTGCAACTTTAGTATTATTGGAGTTCTGTCAATATTTATTGAAAATTCAATTTTAACTAACCAAGTTCATATTGCAAGGCTCCTTCTTCCCAAATAAAAATCAAAGCAATCTTTATCAATGAATAACCAATTTGTGGGTGCACATACATTTCGACTATGGGACCAAAAGTGATTGTCAACGGAACGTCTATGATTTTTTGATTACACAACATTGCTAGCACGTGGGATTGTATGTGCTTCGTCTATATTTTCAAAGTTCTGACTGCTTTTATTGACTAGCTAGTTTTCAACAATGCACTGATGCTATCTCTGAGAGTATCAGATATAATCGAATCACAATTCATCCATATTGCCAGACGTATTTTATTCAAATAAGGACAAACGCCATACTTTACAATTGATTATACTATTGGCGCACGACCATACATCTAGGCTACAGAACTGAACGTGAGCATCAACAGAGCATCAATGATGATTGGTTGCACTGCACCTCCTGTATAAGGAATTATATGTGCTTCGTCCATGTTTTCAAAGTTCCGACTGCTTTTATTGACTAAATAGTTTTCAACAATGCACTGATGCTATCTGAGAAAGTATCAGACATTATTAAATCAAAATTCATTCATATTGCAGAACATATTTGATTCAAATCAGAACAAATGCCATACTTAACAATTGATCATACAATTGGCATGCGATCATAGACGTAGGCTACAGGACTGACAGTGAGCATCAATGGAGCATCAACAATTTTTGATTGCACTATACCTCTAGCACAAGCGCTTATATGTGCTTTGTTCATATTTTTGAAGTTCCAACTGCTTTTATGAACGCCATAGTTTTCCACAATATACTGATGCTATCCCTGAAAGAGAGTATCTGGAATTTTCAAATCACGATGGATCCATCTCGCAAGATATATCATAGTCAAATCAAAACAAATGCTATTCGCTTCAATCAATTATACCTTACACACAACCGTACACCTAGATTACAAGACGGAAGGAGAGCATCAACAGAGTGTCAACAGAGTGTCAACAATGCATCATCAGATTTCAGAGGAACAGTGCAGAGCTTATGTTAGATTTCTCAAATATGTTTTTTAAACCTATTTTGACAGTTTTCAAAAAACAAATACATAGTTAGTAACTTTTGACAATTATCAGTAATTGCTTTGGATTACATGCACAGTTTCGTAAATAATGAAAAGATTATAATAGGGTCATTCATCGTATACAATGAAAAATTGGGCAGAAAGTGTGAAATGATATGTAACCATTAAATTTATCCCTTTATAGACAAATTTGCAATGCTTTCCAATCACAAAATTCAAAAAAACCTGTTTTTAGAACCTGGAAGTAGGACCCAACAGGTCAAACTAAAACCAGTCAAACCCACGTATAGGCCAGTTCTGTTCTGGATATGGAACCGGGAATTACCTACAGTTCAGGTCTAGTACGGGTCTGGTTCGGATCTGGACAGAGGGCGGATAACCCAAAACTGTTGCTAACACTACATGGGATCATGATTTTTCCAAATGGAAGAAACACAATAAAAGCAAAGGTCTTAGCTGGATACCAGAAATCTGATCAGTTGATTTGGTTTGCTGACAGATAATTTTTCTGGACAGAAGTAAATTCATTTGTCTATAGAAGGGAGTCTGTGGGGACCTACTATATTAGTAGATTTTATACATATTTCACTTTGTCAAGCTGAATCCTACTTCTGCAAAAGCAATCAAGAGGAGGTTAGTATATATATTCAGAGATCAACTCTGTAAGAGAGGGCGTAGTATTATACCAAGCAAGTTTGCTGACAAGTCATATATGATTACTGGTGATTCTCTTGATTAGGATATTATCAGTTATTACTTGTTTTGGATGCCATGACCAATCATTTCAAATGGCTAGCACACTATTATCCACACCTCCAATAAGAAATGAAGATTTGTTAATGGTCACAGTCACTTCCACTTCAACTTCCAATAACATACAGGCAGCCAGCAGACAACTTAATGGTATTGGCCAAGAAGCTGATGACTTGTCAATAACAAATGAATCATTGGCAACCAGTGAACAGTACTATGGAAGAAGCCAATGACCGAAGAATATGTGCTGACTGTACACAGCAAAGCTGTTCTCGATCAAAGGAGGCCTCTCAATATAGAGCTCATCAGATTCCAAGAATTCCAGGTGTCCAGAGGCAGAAGTCTGTAAGCTTGGTATCATAGAGAATGCTGATAATCTGATGATAATGTAATTACAGTAAACACAATACAGAATCAAGAGATGGAAGGTTTAGTAGTTGCTAAGAAATGAGTATTGGTTCGAAGATGGTCAATGTGCTGGAGCTCCAAAGAAATCAATAGATATAAGCATTTGTTACAATGAAGGCAAAGCTATAATGACCTTGGGTTATTGAAAGGTAGAAAGGCATCAACGTTTTCAGAGAGCAGAACAAGCCAAAACAATATACTGATCAGGGAAAGTTTATTCTGTTCATATTGAATTGTTTTGTAATTTCTACATCTCAAGAACAACTTCTAATCCTCATGTGAAGCAGTTGCAAATGGAGTGATGATACTCCTTTGACTGTTTAAAACCTGGAGTAACATTCCAGTTGTGATAGATGTGGAATAATTGAAATAAATATTCTGTATATTTTTTTGCAATCTTGAATGATTTATCTTTTGCATTACTTTATATAAGTACTGTTGTAATAATTACATATTGTCTACATATTCATATTGAGAAAAAAACAGTTTGAAATAATGATATTGAACTAGAGATGGATACAGAACATGACTTCGAATGCATGGCGAGGAAAAGATGATACTGTATACGCCAAATGAGATGGTTGGGAATATACAGAACAGAAACTGATATACTTCCAACTCAATCAATCAAAGATATTATTGCTATCACAAATACTATCACCTATTTCTTCCACTTGAAGGAGAACTGCTATTTCATTGACATTCTCTTTGCATATAAAAGTAATGGATTCCCTGTATTGATTGATGGTAGCATTTTGTCTTGCCAAATCAATTGAATATCAATCATTATAGACTCTCAGTATAATGTCTGCAATGCACATTTCGTTAGTCATTCTGGTGTCTATATGCATTGATAGATTTAACCAGATTCCTATCAAACAGGGAAAAGCTTGAAATGACACACCAGGCCAACAAAAATGTTTCAGTACAGATGAAATGGATATCAAAATGATAATGATTGGTTTGACAATCATCCTGAATAAGGTTTATTGTAACATTTGTACCCTACTCATAATCCGATAGTATACATTGAATCGTGGCTGAAGCAACTGCTAACATCTATTGAGATACTGTATCAAAGTATTCAGCTGTATGTAGCAGCCATCCTATACTGTTTACTAATAAGAAGAAAATATGGTATATAAGATCTAAAATCTCAAACCTAGTAAACCAAACTTTTTTATTACTGACAAATTTCACCATATATGAGTCTTCAGCTAGTAGATACACAATATTTCATCTCAAATTTTCCAATGGCAGCATATTGAAATTATAACTTTCCACAATGGTGTGCTGTGCAGCCTCAGCCAGTTGTACACACATGATACTGAATTTGCTATACAGCTATTCAACTTAATACAAATCACCATTTTTCCTATGGACGGTAAAACTTAAAGCTTTTCCAATATGAAAATCTACGTCTTTGAAGGGCCACATGTCTGCTGATATACCAATGAACTCTCTCCTAGTATACCAGTGACCCAGCTTTGGCAATCCAGAGCCTCAATTGACAGCTTCTAGAGCTCTGCAATAAGCTCATATTTTTCTTCCTTTATTGATGGCTATCAGTTTTTGGTAAGTGCAGAATTTGCAAGGAAGTCTTTCACCAGCTTAAATATTTCATTGTTGTTTTCAGAATTGCTTCGGTCTTTTGTTTTTGTTGTGGCAATAACTGGCACTGATTGACTTCTAGTACCAGGCTGTGGAAACACCTGTACATATATGATGAACATGGTTTGCTTTGGAAGAGGTTTGGAAATATGAGATATTGAGCTAGGTCCTGGTCAGAGTAACACTTCAGTACCTGTTCTGGTTTTATTCTTCTGTATTAGAACAACCATTTTTTACCATACACTCTTGCTCAAGTGGACCAGTGGCTCAGGCTGTCCATGTTCATCATCATCTTAACTATCAGAAGGATCAGAGTATATAATGTTAGGGTCAAGATATTCCTTGTTATGTTTATCATCTCCAAAGTAATTTTTCTTTATATAATTTAGAAACCATATTAATAATCATACTCTTGACGAATATTTGGATAAACAGGAGTACACAAGGACAAATGTCTTTAAATTGTTCCAGACACTACTGGATCTGCTTTGCCCTGCCTGCTGCCCATTTAACATATATCTCCTGATTCTTTTGTAAAAAATGATTTAGAATGGGTTGAATTAAATGTTCCATTTAGCTGACAAATCATGGGAAATGATATAGACAGTGGGAAGTAGAATGTGGAAAGAACAGTGAATGGCTGGATGGTATAGATGAACTTATAGGAAAGCGTAAACTTGATTGTTGATTGAGAAACTTGCACTTGTTTGATTTATATACAACAGGATACAACTGAAGCTGCATACTGTTATGCTAGACAGACAAAATTCATGTATATCTTGAACTAACAGTTACAGGCTATAACACCTAATATTGGTTTGTTACGAACTGTCCAGTAGGCTAGCAAAAAACATAACTAATAACTATACCAACTTCTCAGCACTCCACCAGGAGACCTGCCAGCAGATACTGCAAGCACATATGAATACCTGCTCATACCTGACAGACAGTTGAAGAGGCCAGGACAACATAGGACTGATAACTGTATATCAACTTTCAGACATACCAGCAGGAGAGTACTTTGCAAGCAATCTATACACACAATGAGTACATATGAATACCCTCATACCACACATGCTGTTCAGGCGGCTAGGATGCAGAATCACCCACAACTATATACCAACTTCCCTATTGTGAAGCATAAATTGCAACTCTATACCAACTTCCAGACATGTAGGCAGGAGAGCAGTTTGCAAGTAACCTGAAATGACCATGAGTACATTCAAATGCCCTCTACCTAATACACAATGGAGGAGGCTAGGGTAACAGGTAACACATGACAGACAACTGTATATTAACTTCCAGACAATCCAGCTGGGAAGCAGTTTGCAAGCAATCTGTACAATTCATGAGCATATACGAATACCCTCCATACCTGTCAGTCTGTTGAGGAGACTACATTGAAGCATGACATACAACTGTATGCCAACTTCCAGGTGTGCCAGTAGGACAGCAGTTTGCAAGCTAATTTCACAAACCAGTAGTATATTTGAATGCCCTATTGCGAGACATACAAGTTTCGAAATACCACAAACAGACTATGGAGGAATATACTCTCCTGGATCTTGACAAGCAGTTCAGGACAAGACAGTATATTACAATTTGCATGGGTGGGTCATCTCAAAACCTCCAATAAGTACATTAGCTATAAAATAAGCAATACAAGTAGTTGAAGTGTATGCAATGATTGTACATTCGAAAATATACCAGGAAAGTTGTTAACAATATCTGGTGAGATGTATTTGTAGTGTGAGTGGATGTACTGCTATGAGTCATTGTGGTTAAGTTTGAGGATCCAACCTTGAATCTTCCCAAGTAGTATCAGTAAATGTTTGAATATCATTCAATATAATGTATTCAAGCAAACAAATTTACCTCAGTATATGTACAAGGTAAAGTTTGATGCAGAATGGAGTAATTCTTTGCAAGGACTCATGGTTTTCTTAAATATGATATACTATTGTGTTCCATATGGTGGGTGATAATCATTAGACAGGGGCAAACATGATCTCGCATGGGTTTGACCTCAAGTTCTGACACCACTCCCATAAAACCCATTTAGTCATATCAATTGTTGGTATATAGGATTGAACACAGAATACAGAATGATAAATGAATATATCATAAGCAGTTAACAAGATTTCAGATACAGCAAAAAAGAGTAGTTAATCGAGAAGAAGATCCAGCAGGAAGGAAATAAAGATATTGCCCCGGCAATGCCAAGATGGCAATAATACATCCAATGATATGTGTACTCACTTCTATCACTAAAAGTATCATATTCTATTCAATTTCTTTTTGAAATGATTCTTGACTCCTTCTGAATACATTATTGAAACATTATGGAACATCTGATATATTAATTGTCTGCTCTATATCAATTCTATTTGTTCAAGTAAATAAGCCTATATCCAATAACTTTTCGGTATGATATCATTCAGGAAGTTTCATATCTTAATATGAGAAACTATATGCAATTTGGGGATAGATAACATCATACCTTAAGTTGACAAGTGACAGGTATTGCCATCAATTGATGACTGGTATGCTGGAACATCCTCAAACTCTCTTCTGTTTATGCATTACTTTCATCTGATAATTTTATACTCAGCTGATAATTTGCCTGCAGAAGTATCAAATATTAGCAACAAACTGTAGAGGTTTGTGAGAATTGATAAACAAATTTGGTTCATGGCAGATTGAATTTGCCAAGAAATTTGCTTTACAATAGCTCAAACTATAACAAAATTTTGAACAAAAATAGGTAAGCAAGTGCTTGTCTGATTGGTACAATTGATGTTTATCTTGTAGCTCACTTCAATCGCTACAAGATGAATATAAAATCATGCCAATTGAAAAAGCAGTTGATTCCCTATATTTGTTTGAATATCATAGTTTGTGAATTACTTTGTGTGAACCAGTAGAAATCTACAAATGTTGAATCCAACTCAAACTGAATCCCTACTCAGGTCTGCCCATGACAAACTGATTTGATTCATTGTGAACATTAGGAGTACCACATAAATCTTTCAGCAGACTGCATATACAAAGTTGAGTCTAAATTCGATATATACATGTCATAAATATTTGGTACAACTGATGGATAATATGTTAGGAATCAAGTATAGTGATAAAGTTATGAGGTAACTGTTTTCTCATTGGGGAATCAAATTTATTAGCATATGATTGTTTATGTTAAGGGATACCAAGAGGTCTCAAAATTGACTTCAGTACTTATGACAATATGTAAGTGGTATGGATTTGCTGGTACCCTAATTGCAGACAACATGTGGTTAGGTAATGGGATCCCTTGTAATCCAATCAATATGGCAGCATACAACGTGAGATAGTTATAAATAAATCAACGACATGAAAATACAATTCAAAATGCTTGAGATGAACCTAGAATATACTAACAGTATGTTCAGACCACCATAATCATGATCCTGAAATATAACAATACTAATCAAGAGAGGTACTCTTGTAAGAAATCTGTGGCCTCAGTGAGAAGTTCTTTGTTGGGAAAGATTTATAAGCTGGGATAGAGATGGTCTGTAGATTTCCTGATTGGTAAAGTGACCACAACATTCATATCATGCTGGTCAACTTAAGGTTAGGTGTATTAGATATTTCTAACTTGCTCTAGTATACAAGACACTCTTTGTGTCTGTGCTGATGGGCAAATTTTTATCAATACTCCCATATCAGTACTGTTGTATTTTTCAGTACTGTTGACAATGATCTGTCAAAAATTGCAGACAAGATTGAATTTTTCAATACTATTGACAATGTAGAGTTGAATATAGAAGATGAAAGCTGAATCTTCCAACAATATACACCCTGGAAGTCCGATCCTTCTTTGGAGAAAATGCAAGAAAAGATTGAATCTTCTAATACTATTGATAATATAGAATCGAATATTCAGGATCAAGGTTGAAACATCCAATACTGTACACATTTACTCAAATGCAATAGAATTTGTAATTGAATTCCATCTCCAGTGGACTGTTACAAAGATTCTGTTAATACTCAACCTTTCAACTGATAATTGGATCTTACAAGAATACACCTGTGAACTCCAGAAATTTCCACTACTATTTCATCAATTCAACATCCTTGAACTTATGAAACTTCCATCTATAACATACCCATGAACTCTAGAAACTTCCACCACAAATGTATCTATCAAAATATCCATCATTGAAACAGAAACAAAAGGGCCATACTTGCCCAAATAGATTTATTAGTGAAATTATAAAAAGTAACTCTGAGATATATCTATACGAATATACCAATGTTTTTCCTAACCTATCATTTATCACCATCTTCATCAGCTGTAGATAAGCTGTTTGATACACCTGTTACATTTTTTCAGCATTTGGAATATCATATCAATGATAATATCTGGGCAATTCTTCAATTGATATATGACCCTTCTTATGGTGACTCCAAATCTCTGGTGGAGCTCCCTAATACAATTATTGTAACTATCTGGCTGAGTAATCAGTAGCCATAGATGTGGTACACAGTTTTGCCCTCATGATACCATATATGTAAATACACAATATTGTCCATGTACTATCTGAAATAGTTGTGTAATAACTGCATGATTTGCTGAAATAAAATTAAGGCTTGTGCCACCAGCCTTGGAAGTTGTAATAAATACAGAGGGGTTGCAAGAATTTTGGAATCCCAGTTGTATTTCAGTCCACTATTGCCAGTCCATCTCAGTGTACATCTTGAAGATATTGATACAGTTGCCAAAATACTTCAGGATCCACCATTAAAGATGATGAACTAGGCCAGGGAGATGACAAAATATAACTACTTTCTCAGGAAGAGAATCAGTTAACACAAATACTTTGGTTTCCCGGAGATCCAATGTATCTCAGTATATCAAAAATTGGTAGGCTCATATACAAGCATCAGAATAAAGTCCTCCTATAGCTATCGGAGTAATTGAGATTTACTCAAGTTATTAATTTCAGACCAACTCTCAATCTACTTGCCTCTGACATTCTTGTCTTCAATATCTCCCAAGACCAAAGAGAAACAGGCCAATCTCCACCTGTATACCCAGTAGAAACCTCCCTCACCTTGAAATATATATCGTTTATATATTGCTGTAGTTTTGTTATTCTGCCATGGTCTATACAAGGTGAATACTGGATTATATTACCTTGAATATCTTTACTAATGGTTTTCGGTTGGCTTGTTTAGAATCTGACCACCACCAGACAGTCTATAGTTTGGTGCAGATGATCTGCTTTGATACAGTCTTTTGGGTATAGTTGCAATCAGACCTGATGCCTTGTGTCAAACTTTGAACAGCAACTGGCAGTGCTTCTGCAACATGCTGCTCAATTATTTTTTTATCGTCAGGTGGAATTGGTATATCAGACAACAGTTATATCATATAATTGATCCAGTTGTTAAGTGTATGGTATACAGGTGTCACTGTCACCGGCAGTTGAATTCTGATCTTGGCCTCTACAGCAACATTGTATTGCTGAAAATCATGTCCTTTGTAGCAGTATAATTTGCCAAAGATTGAAAATCTTCAAGCACACATAGAAAGTTGCCTCTTACCATTTGATGCAGCTCATGCCATTGAGGTATTGTATAATATAAGATAGATGTTTGATCTTTGTTCTGGCTTATTGGCAGAGGCATTCAAATCTTTATTTGTAAGATTGTAATAGTTTGGGTCCAAAAGATCAATTATAGTGAAATCTGTATTGTAGGACATGTCTTTTATGACACTTTTAAACATCTTACAAATTCCAGCAAGGGTTACAATCATGACTGGTTTGTGGGCCAATACCAGGAATCAATAGTCATAGAATGGTATCATCTTGATCTCCAACAGCTGGTATGATACCAGATCATTCTTTGTTAATTGGTACCAACCCCATTCGTCTGGTAGAACTGCTGGATAATCATTCTGCACTTGATAAATCAATTTGTCCAGAATTTGAACCCAAAGAATTGACAAAAGCTGCCCAAAAACACCTTTCTCAGGGTGCAATTTGCACAACATGGCTGCAGCAAGAGATATATTAGTTTTCTCAGTCATATCATATTTGCATGGAGTATACTGGATACCGTAGTATTCCAGACTCATTTTCTGTCAATATACCAGGTGGCTCCGATTTGATGTATTAGCAATTGTTCCAGCTGGCTGGGAATACTATATTCAATGCCAGGAACTGAATTGGTTTTCAAATGGCACACTGGGAATGTACCAAAAAGCTGGACAGAATTTTCAAAATACTTATTCTCAATGTATTGTTGATTGTATTCAGTACTGCACTCCGACTTGATATGTTGCCATTTCATACTTCCTCAACAGAGGAGATCTGATTTTGGGGCTCTTTGGTCACCGGTTTATTTTCTTTTATTATTTCTTGGATAGTGTCTCTAGTCAATGGTTCAAATGGGCTCAGACTTTGGTACCTGCAGACCTGACAAAATCAACATATTTGGTAATAATCACATTGGCAAGTGGATGTATAATTTATATATGATTGAAATAAATTTCAGTTTTATTCACTCTGATTCACGAACAAATTGTAGTTTACTTACTGAATGACCTTTATCCTCCTCAGTAATGACCTCAGTGTTCATATCTCCTGCACTAACAATATTCTATTTGAAAATCATCAGCAACTCTTTTGACTTTGTTGGGATTAACCAGTAATTATCAAAATATTTCTATTCTCTGAATCTTCCCCAGCTGTACACAACTAAATCACGCAAAGGTCAATATTGTGGCAATTATTGAGCTGAAAGGCTTTTGAATGTAATGGATTATTTGAAATTTGAACAAATGGTACAGCCCAGATCATATATCCATCCTTGTATCTTTCCACATATGCATCATTGAATATGGTATTTGACAATATGTACTTGAACTGTATAATCAAAGTGAAAAGTTTGTCAAATACATTCAAAGTACCACTGTAAAATATGGATGTCGAAAGATTCTGTGAAAACTAGATATCGATAGATCCAATTGATTATTATCTTTGAATGGTTGTATCATCATTTGGAGCAAAGGCAATAACTATTACTGTCAAGCTTGAGTTTTCCAGAATGAGAAAATTCACCATGGCTTTTTTCTCAGGGTACTGCATACTATTATTTATTACCAATTTTTCTTTGTTTTCTTTCCTGACTCCTTTTTTCTTGATCTTATTTGCACACTTTTTTCAAAACATATCAACCCACTGATATCTTGTCTACTCAGAATAATCAAACTTTGCCAATGCTATCCATTATTCATAAATTTCAATAAAGTTGGCCACAGCTGCTTTCCAGTGTAGTATTTTATGGAATTAAAGTTTTGGTCTGTTTGAGTGAGCTATAACTTCTTTACATATTTTTTTGACAAAACTGATTGAATATAATGAATGTTCGATTTATTTGAGTGGGAAGGTTTTTGTTCATGAAATTTTCAATTTTGGAACTGTTTGGCCTAGTGGCATTATAGGCAGGAAATTTTATAGTCATCACAAAAACATCCACAGAATTTTCAAACTCTTAAAATAATATTGCAGGAAGCGGTGGAAGGACAAAAATCATTTCCATATGTGTTTTCACAATTGGGTGAGGTATCACAAACCACCTTACCAGTACGAGAATCTGCACTTTAGAGGTATTCCATTGTAATTGAGATTTTGGTAAAAGCATTCCCATAGATGGTGAAGTGCGATTTGAATATGATTGAGCAGGAGTTCGCCTACCAGAGTTGCCCTGAAGATCCATTTGGGCAGAGCAGTGATTGACTGATTGTTTAGTTGCAACCCAAGTGTTTCCTCCAGTTGAATATAAGGTAAGCTTGCATGAGGGTCCTTGGAGTGATACTTGAACCCAGGGTACTAATAAAAAAGATTTGGTAGGCTTTGAGATTGCTGGGAGTTCAGCAGGGAATGAGTATACTACTGAGTATCTTGGGCTGTCTGCTGAGAGGTAGACTGGGAATAAATGTACTGTGGTGGGTGTTCAATATTTGGCTGTGGATGAATAAAAAGTGGTAGGTCTTGCAAATTCTGCTGTTGGGGGTAAGTCATTGTGCCTTGTGTGTTTGGCTGGGAGGAAGGTACGGTAGCATGACCTGGAAGTTCGGCTGTTGGGAGTATGTCAACATATCTTGAGAGTTTAACTGCTGGATATACTGTGGTACATTTTGTGAGTTCTGATGTCAGGTATATCATGGGATCCCTTGAAAGTTCCACCAAGAAAGAATGTATAGTGGTACACTTTGGGGGATTGGCTGGAGTGGTTGGAAGACTGTTGCAGCCTGGGTGTTCTACTATTGGCAATACTGAGGTATGCATTGAATTTACAGTTGATGCCCTGGAGGATGATATTGCAGGATAGGCCATGACTTTACTGGGTTGTTACTGCTGTCTGGAGCCTGACCCATAGTTTGATTGAAAATGTAATTAGGGGTGATTGCATACTGCGATCCTTGATCCTTGTCTGTAAAGTAACTCAACATTTGCTATTATTGGTAATAATTGAATATGTTTTGAATATTCTGCTGTTGACCTTCATGTCCTGCTCCATCTTGTGGTGGTCATTCTGAAGATGACATAATATAAAAAGAGTTGGGAATACAGATATATACATTGGACTAAAATTGTCAAGACTCTCTAGATATATTATATAATTAGCAAAAGATTCAAAACAATACAAAGAAAACCTGATTTTATCATTTAGTGCTTTGCATCTCTCATGCCATTCCATATTCTACCTGGTTCTGAAATGAGAAAGATATACATCTTTGTTTCATTGATAGATACCAAGGGAAAATACATTACATCGTTTGAATAAGAGAACAAGCAAAAATTGGAGCAGCCAACAACAGCAGGATAATAGTGGTGATGAGATCTCATTCATGTTTGAAATTGATATGATTACTCAGCTTTCCAGTGGAGGTGTGTGTTTGCAATAATTATCATGATTTCTACTATAGCATACCTGATACAAACATTGCATTCAACAATAGTATTACAGGTGTACCATCAATGTGCAAAAATATGGAATCAAGTGAGTAGTAGACAACATAGGAACCAAGCAACTTGATAATGGTCAGTAGCACATATAATTCATGCTTCTATATTGTATGATACTTGCAGTCCAAGTATTTTTCAGGTGGTTATGGAAGATGCTCCAGTGATATAGTTAATACAATAGGTTTGGTATATATATGAACCAGAGTGAGAGCTATATATATATACAAAAAGTCTAGTAAGATACAGGATATAATTATACAGCACACTTTGTGGGAAAGCAGCTTGGCTGTGGTGATTCTGGAAAGAAAAACAGTCATAAGAACAAAGAAAAAAAGTTGAGGTTTCTATTCTACACCCAAAGTAGCACACTTCTAGACAGTTCACTTGTAGGTGGTGTACTCACATGATTGTACTGTAGCTGAAATTCAATATGCAAATACAAATTATTCAATATTGCAAAGAACCTCCTGGGAGATAAATTCTTGTGCCTATTATATAAACATCACCACCACAATCAATTCTACTAGCATGGCTAGATGGAAGAGATATCACATTACTTGTTTCATCTGCAAGAAGAAATTCCTCCAGCAGTACACATTTACTGCTCACTATCTTACTATAAGTTGTTTCATCCTATTATCCTGTTTGAAGTCTTTTAGCCAGACAGAACTATATCTCCAATTGGCTGGAACCATGTAGTATCAGCTAGGTTCAATGCCAGTAGATACACCTGAATAACCCTGGAATATATAATTCTATACCAATATCAGCTGGTAGACTCTATACAATGCATGCCACCACCCAAAGATTCTTTTAACAGTGAATCTGTAGACCAGCAAAAGCATCAGGAAAGTGGAATTTCCACCTTGGCCTGGCACCCACCTTCCGGAATCCTCCTTGGGGCTTGGGAGGCTCCCAAACCCTCCAGTATTATTTGACTCTGCTCCAACACAGTCCAGACTGCTCCCGGTGCACATGTGAACTTTCTACAATTGCACAGAAGCATCTCACAGATTCCCTACGACTTCCTGGGAGGTCTACCAACTTGCTCAATTGCACACTCGGCTCCACATGCCTGCCTGATGTTCCGTAGCCCCCACTGCCAATTGCCATCATATGTGACTCCATTTGTAAGTCATACTGTCAATTTATTGCTTCTACTTCAAGCATGGTGACAAAAGATTTGTATAAATAGACATCTCTAGTTCTCATTACACTAATATATTGTCTGTATGCACCTGCCGGATTTCAAGAGCACCCCTGTGTGAGACTCCTCCCATTCATTTGGATAAATGGGAGTGGTGGCTTCAAATCTTTCATCCATACGTGTTTTGTCTTATTATACATCCCAGTACATATGCAAAGCCACTTGATTATTTACAATCCATACCGAACCGTTCCCTGTTGCTGCCCGAATTTCTGGAATCAAGTGGCATGGCCCATCAAATTTCTCCACAGCAATAACATGTGGTGTTAATTCCTTTGCCACACTGACAAACCCATCTACATCTTGAGGTTGCCCTGAAAGATTATCGAAATGTGTACCAACATCAATGGCCAACTCCAGCAGAGATGCTCTAGCACCCCAGGCTTGAAGCGATGAAAGGCAATGAAGGTGCTGCTGCAATAGCTGGCCACCAGTCCTCGCAATCATCTCACTTAACATCAAGGTCCTGGCTGGTAGTGAAAAGGTGAAGTATTGAACAGGAAATGTAGGGTGGTGTCCATGGAGTCCATCATCCATATTTTTGCCCACGTGCACCCATAACACATGCGGTGGCCGCCTGTGCGTCTTACCATCAGGTGTACCTGCAACACTGCAGTTGCGCAGGATCCATTGCATCTGCTGAGTGTTATGAAATTCTGGCATGTAGAAAGCAACCTTTTTGTCAGGTTGTAAGATAAGATCTTCCTGGAACTTATTTCGGTAGCCCCAGATCATACTGAGCATATCACAGCCCCGGATCCCATGCAGAAGCTGCCTGACATCAAATGGCAATG
This sequence comes from Trichophaea hybrida, assembly GCA_015178995.1. Classification (NCBI taxonomy): domain Eukaryota; kingdom Fungi; phylum Ascomycota; class Pezizomycetes; order Pezizales; family Pyronemataceae; genus Trichophaea; species Trichophaea hybrida. The sequence goes on from WHVE01000509.1 coordinate 87,813, forward strand.
TCGGGATCTTGAAGGTTGCAGCTGCCTTAGCGAGTGATATCCACTTGAAAGAGCGTGAACCTGCACAAAGAGTTGAAAGTTTAAACTGCCACAGAGGTTGTATACTGGGTCATATCAAAGGTTCAGATTTGTTGGTAAGATATTTTTTCTGCCAGGTTCACCTGGTTATTTACTGTGTCTCTTGACCCGTCATCAAGTTAATGACTACTGCACTCTCCTCGATGTACCATCTGTACAAAGAAAACCACCAAAGAGTCTGTTCCATATAGTCCATTGTGGTGTAGCAATTATTGGGCTGAAGAAGCTATAGCATGAAGTTGACCCCATTGCTGGCATGGTACGCGTCCTTGATGTTGAAAATGTACAAGAGTGGTGAGATCCCGGTTGTAAAATCTTCAGGCGTACCCATCCTGGTGATGAACTTGTGGTAATGCCAGAGGGTGTGCATTTTTGGTTTTCCAAAGTGATTGAATTGCAGTGTTAGCTGCTTCCGTAAATTTGGTCCTTTCCTTGAGTCCCATCCCTCATCCGACTTCTGGCGCTTCTCGATGATGGCGTGACAAAAAGCTGCATCAGCTGCCCGGCTTGCCATATAAACCTCTCTCTTCATGCATCAGGCAACCACTTGTTGGCGCTTGTCTGATTAATGTGTTGCTGCTTTCTCGGCTTCCAACAGGTTCCGCTCAAACACCCACTGTGTATCATCAGTGACCTTTGATGTGCCAAATACAGCAGCCCTGATGGCTTGATGTTCTTGTTCAACTTCTCATGCAAACTTGCTTCTTGGTCCATGACTTGCTTTGTGACACAGCTTGAGTTCCAGGCGGTTCTACACTTCCTTCAACAACTGGCCAAACAAGGTAAGCTGGACTGTGGATGTGCCGTTGAGCTCTGCTTCAAGTTGTACGCTTGTTGTCACCTGCTCCTCTGCATTCCAGTGAGTGGTGCACAGCTGCTCTTCTTTCAGGCTTGCTTCAAATGTTCTCTGCTACCCAGTTGTCAAACCATAAATCTCCCTATGAAGCTCTCTCTCTATCTTCTCCATTGCAACCTCTTTATGTATTGCTGCCAGTACTTGTAAATTGCTTTCTAATCACCTTGTCTGAGCCTCAGTAGCATGTTGAGAAGGGAAAATTTTTAGCACTTGTAAAAGCCTGCGGCAGCTTCGTGAAGGGATTTCAATAACATATCTGAGTATATTCGCTGGATGGCTAGTAAAGAAAATTCAATCAACACCCGAATCATGTTCCTAACCTCCATATCAGATGCACTTTCTGAGATTATTTTCCCTTCAACATCGCTAGATAGCAGGGGAGCACATGCTGCAGTTCGACTTCTGAGCATGTTTGGGGAGTTCTTGCTATGCCTGGACCCATTCGGGAGACCATTCAAGGGTTATGGGAGACACACTATGTTTGGATAGTGTGGAACCGAGGTGAACTGGGCATCGAATTCAGTTTTCAAGCCTCAATCAGCGAGGTACACCAACAGCCAGTTGAAGATATCTTTCATGATCCCCAAATAGAGTTGGTGAAGTGCATCTGGTTGCCAATGGCGATAGATATTGCGCAGAGGATAATTCCAGAAGTGATTTGAAGTCGGTTGCAAATACACCGCTGTGAATTCATCAAGTCGTTTCTTCTCCAGGTGGACCTGATAGCATGACGTACATCGAGGCTCCTAGTTGCAAAATCCTTTGCCGTGGCCCATTTCAGGTCTCTTTGGTACTTCACACACCCTAACAGACCTTCAGATTATAATATTGATTTTATAGCCTGCTTTACCAAAAACTTCTAAAGCAGTACTGACTTTCATATTGCCCACCTGTTGCTTACTTGCTGCCTGCAGTACTGTCAGACTGCAAAAGTGACAATGAAAATCTCATCTGAAGCACTTACTAGTAGTTGATCGAACCTACCCCTGGAATCATTTTGGAATCCATTTCCCAGGAGGCTCTATTTCCTGGTTGCCTTCCATTCTGCCTCATTCCATATCTTCCTCTTTACCCTTGGGTTCCATATTATCTATTTCCATCTTCTGGCCAACTGTCAATTTGCCTGGTTCCACTTATTTTCTATTATGTTGGAGTCTTGCCTCTTTCTCTGTCATCCCCTGACCAATATCCAGATCTCCAGACTCGGAGTGGCCTCATTTCATGCCATTCCACTTGTACTCCTGATCTGAAGCCATTGTATCTTTTGAGATCTATGAATATTTCTGCAGTAAACATTCTTATAGTATATAAATCATTGGATATTTGAGCATCTACAGCTGCATCAATGGATTCTTGAGCAAACCTTCTATGCTGAACTGGACTGTGTTTTGCTTATTGCAATTGTCTAAACAGTGGTAGTAAGATAGATTTTTGAGTGGCAGTAGTTTTGAGTTGGACTGCCACAGGGATCTGGCAATATTTGGAAGTCAAATGAGATAAGAAGATTAAAAGACAAAGTACTCAGATGATGGAGAGGGCCTCGACTAGATATATATCTTAAGCCAATTTGCCGATTGCCCCTGATTCTAGCTCATGAATAAAGTCTTCGGGATATTGGTGATTCTGCTGATTGCTTTGTTTGATTGAAGCCCTATCAACCACCATATACCAATACCAATTGTCTGTTCTTTAGATATAAAATCTACTGAAGATTGTTCTACAGATCATATTGCTTGTCAATAAAGTTCGCTCATTTCTCACACTTCATTCAATGACCAAGTATATTGTTGTCTGCCTATTTGACAGAAACCAAAGCAAAATATCTTGAAGTGTAAGGGTGACATCACAACTTCTGACAATCACCAAATATGATGCCAAGTCAGCAAAAGGTCCCACACGTGTATTTTGACTTCCAGTGGACTAAAAAGATTCGACAACTGTTCATATATTCTACTTCCATGACCCTTGCCTAGTGTTTGCAATTGTTCCATATTTGGAACCAGCCGGTTTCATATGTCCACATGGCAACAGCATTACCACATCTTGAATCAACAATTTTTCATACAGACTGCCCAATTAATTCCACCAATATTTATCAAAGTATTTTGAGTTTGGTATGTGAAATATATGGCATTGCATTGCAAATCGTTTGGACATCTCCGATTTTCAATATCTTCAATACTTGGCAAGTGATTGGGAGTTATACCTAGCAAGTTCGCAGCGGGGTCACGTACGATCACCCGCGATTTCCCTGATTAGATGTCATCGGCTATCACTTGTCTCGGATGCCAGAGCCAATCTTTTCAGATGACCAGCAAACAAACACCCACACAATCGATACGCAACGACGGCTAGTTAATGGCCGCGGTCACTTCTGCTCCGAATCGCCGACGACAAACGAACAGCTGGCACACAGCTGAATGTCATCGGCCAGGAAGCTGACGACAAACGGACAGCCGGTCAGCAACTGAATGGCGCCAGCCAAAGAGCCGACGACTGCCGGAGGCCTAAGAATACGTGCCGACTCTGAACAGCGAAGCTGCTCTCTATCGACAGAGGCCTATTCGTCTGGAGGTCATCAGATCGAAAGGATACCACTTGTCCGGAGGCACAAGCCCACGAGCTGGATGTCATGAAGGATACTGATGGTCGCATTATGATCCTATGACCATAAAGACGATGCAGGATCGAGAGATGGAGGACCGCGGTTGTGGCAATGAGCGGGCATTGGTTTGAAGGTGGTTATGGTGCGGGAGCTCTAGAGAAAAGCGTGGATAAAAGTATTTGTGGGAAAGCGAAGAAAGAGGTATAAAGACCTCTGAGTTCTTCGAGGGTAGAAAGGGCATCAACCTTCTCAGCGAGGAAAACAAGCCTTAACAATATACATATTGAAAAGCTATTCTTTTCGTTCAGAATCTTTTAGTGATTTCACATCCTGAGCGAACCTCCTACCGTACCTTTGAAACAAGTCCCAAATTAAGTACAGATACTACTTTGACCGGGTAAACCTGGAGCAAAGCTCCCGGTATTACATTGGGCAAAAAGATGGTTTTTGAGCATAATATTTCTGTATTTCAAAGACCCTTGCTGAGTTTTGAAGATATTAAAAATTGGAGACCACCAAATGATATACCATGCAAAGCTGCCAAGTTCACATACCAAGCTTTATATTCTTTGATTGATATTAGTGGGTATAATCAAGGGGACTGTTTGGAAAAAATTGGAACTAAATCAGCTGGTTCTGGGTTTTCTTCAACCTGCTATAGTAGAAACATCAGCAAAGTCAATCGTCCGGTCCCAGAAGCCCCGGGACCCTCCAGAAGTTGCGGAGGTTGATTTTGAATGACGTACTCTGCAGACCCACCGGGAGTCCTCCGGGACCGGCGAATGCAGCCTCAGCACACTCCCTTGTTCTCCCGGACGCCTTGAAGCTGCTCTGGGAGATTCCTGAATCGTAAAAGTGTACTCCGTAGCCACTTCTGATGCTTCTAAGGGTGCTCCAGGAGATTCCTGTATCGCAATAGTGTACTCCGTAACCACTTCTGATGCCTCTAAGGGTGCTCCGGGAGATTTCCGAAGGGCAGCAAAGTCCTCTGTGGCAGCTTCTGAGCTCTCTGTGGAGCTCCGGTACGTTCTAGGATCACTCAGGAACACCTGGATCTATTTCTTCATTTCCAGATGGAATCATGGTGTGTCACCCATTTTCAGATGCGCCTGTAGCATCGCATACATCTTTGGCATTCATCTATTGCAGCCTGCCGCTATCAACTAAAACAACATATATCTACGCTGCGCCCCAGCAGCACCTCGACACGACCTTGACAAAAGAAACACAACCCCCGAGAAACACAACCCCCAAGAAACAGACTCTCACTTGAACACAGCTGCCAGGTCCTCCGTTTCCTCCCCTGCTGCATCTGGTGCTAAATAACGGGTCAAGTGCTCGGCAGAGCACGCAATTCTTGCGTCCATATAGCTGCCCATATGCTCAATGATGGCCGCCTGGCGACCAGGACCAATGGACTTCCAGTGGCTCCGGCATCTCTCGTACAAGGCTATATCAAACGTTAGTAGACGTTAATTATAGAATCGAGGGGGTACACTGACGGCTGAATATCTCCCTGCAGAAGTCCTGAGAGGGTTCGCTCTTCGTTCCTTTCTCGTAGTCCCTCAAGGCGCAGTTGAGTGCGGTCGCAGCCAAGCAAATCAATTGGGGAGTCACTCGCTTGTCCCTAAATTTGTTGCAATGCTCTTGTCTGCCAAGGTAGGTGTTGGAAGCGAAGAAGTGAGCAAAGATCAGCGTGGCGGGCTCGCTTCTCGCAAACCACCGGACTTCCTTCGTACCGTTCAGGAGATCTTCCCATTTTTCAATCCAAGAGTCATCATTCAGCAAAGCGGCAACCTGCTGTAGACATAGAAGCTTCTCTTTTATCTTCATCGAGTACAGTGAAGTCACCATAAGCCTCGCTGTAGCGACTAGTCGACCCTGCATACCACTGATTTTCCCCCGCAACTGTATTGCATTGATCATTAGTATTATCAAACTTTGAAACCCGGAGAATACTTTGGAAACTCACAATTCCACGTGTCCGGGCATCGATGTGCTCACTGGGTCCACCGGGGCACTCCCACATGTGTTGCATGCCGTTGAGTGCGCCAACAGCTCTCTGTTGGACGGTCATGGCGTCAAGGGCTTCATCCCATGCCTTATCACAAATGTCCAATTCGTCCTCTTGAGAGGACGGCCAGGGGTTTTCAGTATACAGAACAGATTTCAAGAAGTCCTTTGCTAAATCGAAAGCTGCTTTGTTATGGAGTGGCACCTTGCTATCCTTGTTGCTCTTCGTCCCCGACGCACCTTCAATAGGTGGAGGGGCAGCAAAGGAATCCCGACTCCTTGCAGGCCGCCGTCTGGCATTGTTCACTGCAATGATGAACGTCGTATCTTGGCTAGGAGATCGAGGCGGAGTGCCTTGAGGTGATTGTGAGCGCGTCGACAATTGAGAACGGTCTCCATTGGTGCACCCGAGATTTGATTTTTATTTCTTTCTTTGGAGTCGGTCAGTCGCCTGGACGGTATCTGAGCGAGCCCTTTTCGGGCCTTTTGAACCTGTGTTGTGACTGCGTCTATTCCGTTCATGAGTTGACAGTAGCTCGTCATCAACATAGTCCGAACCGGTGGTGGGATAGTCGTCATGCTCTCGGTGTTCATCATCGTCCTCTTCGACATCATCCAGTTGATTCCGGTGGCCCTGCAGGTTAGCTTGATACAAATTAGGGATTCATCTGGCCTTACATGTCTGGGAACGCGTAGAGAACCTTTTTGACTGGCCGTCCTTGCTGAGCACTCCAAATCTCGCTCTGGAGAAGCGGTAAAGTTAGGACGTTGCGAGGCCATCGGTGATGAGAATATATCCAAATGTGATTTGAGAAGAAGAGGTCCGAATAAAGCTCAGGTGCACCTGGAGAACCTCTTTTTTCTTATAGGAAACTGAAGGTGACACAGTGGTTCGCATCGAAGGGACAACCTGTTCATTCTCACTGAAGTTGAGGAGCACCTGAGCTGCTAATCCGTACACTGAGTTCAGGGATCTGTTAGTGAGACGGATGGGTACTCGGGCTTCAGGACTGCTGACCATTGTGAGGAGGCAAGATTCAGACTCAGACGTGGTTGAGCTAGATGCAAGCCCATGCTCTGCATCAGAGTTTTTGGCAGTGCCTGAGCTGCTGAGATCTGCTATGTCGCCTGTTATCATAGCCGACCAACCAGGCGGATTGGTCTGGATACGCGAGAGCTACCGGTGTTCTTACCGTTGGGATACCGGTGCTTCGCATTCCGTTTTGGCTTCAACATTGCCCCAGGACATCTCTGCCTTCAATGGTCCTCGAATGTGTCTAATACCCTGCCATAAGAGTAGCTGCACTCGAACGATTGACCCTTTCGTTTTCGTTTTTGTTGCACGTTCAGCACTGGGTTTTGTGGTGCCGTGCTCAGTAGCTCGACAGGTTCCAGCACGAGCAGCACAAAGTCGGCAGGCTCGGTTCGACTAACCAGAGCTCTGATGGGCGAACTGGAATGCATCATCTTAGTTAGCGGTCGATAGTCCTGTCCATCAATCTGCAGGAAGTGCTGTTTCAGGATCCCGCGGCCGCCGTGATCGTGCTGGGCAAAGTCGCATTCCGTGTCGTGGGACAGCATCGGAATCCGAGATGCACCCTATGGGCAGTTTCCGTTGCTCAAAATTGGGAACCCGCAGCGATCGAACTTATGCAGCACTGCGCCGCAGCTATATGCAATCTCAAGCTGAATGCACATAGTATCTTCTGTAGTGTGAATCGTGTCTATCCAGATACAATCAGTTCACCTGCTGACAAGATCCGGTGGGGGAAAGCGTTCACCGAATGGAAGATAGAATAGGGGCTTTTGGTCCAGGTGGAGCTGTGATGATTCGAATGGCAGGCAGGCGGGTTAAGCTGTAGGTGTGCAGAGATGATAAAAAGGGGCGAGATGGAATGGAGCAGAAGGGACAAAAACATCATGTTATGTTGGCGGTTGCCAGGGGGATGCTCCAGGGCACACCTAACTCCCATTTGGAAAAATCGAGTGACTATCATCTGGTATGATGTCGAACCTAAGCATCCATTCTCACTCGATCATTGCATACTCTGGAATCTTTGAGCTGGAGCTCAGTCTGTCGCGAAAGCTTGGGCGGGCCGAGCACACATATGAATCATTGCTAGTACCACTTTGGAAGCTGAAAGCGTCGGCAGAGCTTAGTCTTGGTGTGTGGTAGATGCACCGGGGATAGCGTGGGAAATTAGGATCAAATGTTTTGCTATTTCGAGTATGATCCGAACTGCCTTCGCTTTCAATTTCTGGTTTTGGGCAAGCAAGTTTCACCTGACAGCTCGACCACTCCCTCGACCACCACCATAAGTAATTCTTCACAACTGCATTCTGTTTCTCAAGTGATATCAAGTGGATATATTTCAACCCAAAGCCATCGATTCTCTAACATCTAGACCTAGTGACACATGGGAGATAATAGAGATACAGAAAATCTAGCCCATTTTGAAGAAGAAACCCAGTAAATACCCCCACCCGAACTCCGTAAAACCACAAAGAATACTCCCAGATGCACCCCAGCAAATCAAAAAAACATTCTAAACGACCCATCAATGAAATTCCAAACTCAAGCGCACCTAGAAACACCCGAGCAGCTATTCCGATTGCGACAACATCCCAGCCTGAATGGCAGTTTCCTCAATGCGTGTTTTGAGAACGTTGTAGACATCCTCCTTGCTTATCATCGGACGATTCATCAGTCCATGCAAAACACATAGCTGAGTAGTACCATTGACCATATGGAGCGCAGTCACTCTATCATCGAAGCCGTTTGGACCAGTGTTGACAAGCCAGGTGTGAGGCTTACGCATCTGACCCAGTCGCACAATCTGTCGAGAAGTTTGCCGCTGCTCGTTGAGAACCCAAGGCTTCTGAAGAATCACCGCATGATTGGCAGCCACGAGGTTGAGCCCAGTACCCCCAATCTTGGTGGTGGTAATGAAGACGGAGCACCAGGGAGAATTCTGGAAATCGCTCATAACTTCGCTGCGCCTGTCGGCGGAATCTTCGGAGTCCATATGAATGACCTGGATATCATGGTTGCAATGGCAATGAATCCACCATGCCAGATGGCCAACCTGGCCTGGCAAAGGACAAAACAGTACAGCCTTCTGAGGAAGCGGTGAAAGGACAGGAGAGCCTGTACTAGGCTGGTCATCCATCTCAGGAACAGTCGCCGAACCGCTGATCAACTCAGGAGGAAAGATTCTCGGAGCCATCTGAAAATCGGTCCCTCCACAAAACTGCTCGCATCCCACTCTTCCTTTCAACTGCCATCGGCAAAACGATCACCTTGTTGCTCCAACTGTAGCGAATAGCAAGCAAGCTGCCATCGATGAATGCGCCAGGCGATCCCATGCTCGCCTTCATGCTTCTGCCTCTTGAGTCGGGTGGCAACATCATCGAGCTGCTTCTGTTCTTCCTGAGACCACTCCTGCGCGACTGGATGGAAATCCTCTGATGGGATTTAAACCAGGGGTGCACCTGGAGCCAGCCGCGACTCTGTCCATCGGCGGATTGTCCATGGGTGAGCGACTTCGGTCATCACAGAGGCAGCTACCTGCTGAGCTTCAGAGGAACCTCCCTTGTTGACGGCGGTGTGTAGGGCGGTGATCGCTGACATTAAAGCCTCGGGACCATGTTCTTCTACCGCTCGCTCATTCTCAGGCGTATCTGGAATTGTGAACAGCCACCGAGTTGTGTTTTCCCAGTCCTTCAGTGAGTGGTAGGCCGGCGTTGCGGTAACTTGCACTTTGAAACGAATTTGGGCTTCAGATGCAACGGACCAACCCTTAGACTTCGGACCTTTGAAGCGGTGCGCCTCATCGAACATTCCCCACGACCACTGGCAGTTTGTAAGCTGGCGCACTGTGTTGTTCTCATTTCTTTGCGCCCAGCTCGTGAATGTATCATAGGTGATCACATCGATGTCCCACCGTCTCTCGGGATGTTCCACACAGAAGTTCAGGTGTGCGTGAGTCAGGTCGCCAGCATCATCTGCGCAGAGATCGCGCACCGAAAACGGAGTCCCTTTCGTGATGGTATGGATTGCACCGATGAATGTCGCTCGGACACTCGGAGCACCACACAGAGTACCGGGATTCCCTGGTGGGAGGTCAGTTGTCGGCTTATCATCAAGCAACTGGAGAAGACGACGAGGAACAGGGTTAGGGTGAGTGCCAGGGTACCATTGCTTCTTGACAGCGCTGAGGGTTGAGAAGCCTGTTCCACCGCCTGACACCATGCGCCAATCGAAGAGGTTAAAGAGCACTGGTAGTTGTGTCTCATGGTGATTTGTCACATCCTCCGCAATTGACTTGGCATAAAGAGCGGCAGCTATGACGGTGAACGTCTTCCCAAGTCCCATTTCATCAGCCAGGAGCGCCCCAGGATGGTCCACATCAAAGATCCATCTCCGCACAATGAACCAAATCGCCCAGATCTGATGTGCAAGAAATATTACTTCTGGATATTGCTTCAAGGTGTACTTTGGGCCGTCGAATGGCATCCGCATGTGAATCTCCGCGTGGCACAGCACCGAGTAATGCAACTGCTTCTTCAA